>JAUELC010014982.1:0-13230 GCA_031471745.1 Cryptochiton stelleri
AGAGTAAGAAGTGGATAATACGTCGTCATATAAGTGAAATACCCTTGAGTACGACGTTAAACACCAATCAAACAAACAAACAAACAAAAATTAGACAACAATATTATTTTACCGTTTATTCACCCCTCTAATAAAGTCAAATTACATTCACGTGAGTAAGAAGTGGATTATCTGTCGTCATATAAATGAAATACCCTTGAGTACGACGTTAAACACAAATCGAAAAAAGAAACACTCTGTTTGGACATTGCATATAGCACTTTACAGTCGTCACACTGACATCTATGGAAGCCGAAAGCTTACATTCTTGTACTCGACTCGCGCCCTAAAAAAAATAAAAAAAAAACTTAATATGTAACAGATTTTGCTACTTTGAGGCGTCTAGGTATATGTGCACCGAAAATACCAATACAGGCTTTTATGCCCTGCTTATTAAGCGTGTGATATACACATAGGCCATGTTAATAGAGCCTTAGTTTAAAGCGTAACTTTAAAGTACCGAATCTCCGTAAATCATGGGAATTTTAGATTTATATCACTTGTAAAAACAGACTGTCTGTAACTCGACAGATGATAGATTGAAGATATGTTACACTACTTCAAATTCTTCAATTCGGAGTCCCTTTTTTCCAAGGGATAATGTTACATGACTTTTTTATTTATTTGCTGGCATTCTCGGGGAATTTTTTTAATTTTATTTCTGGCTTACTGTATTCATGATAGCCCTAAGATTATATTCATTCCACATTCACCAAATTGATTGGTTTGTTTGATTGGGGTTTTACGCCGTACTAAAGGTTATTTCACTCATATGACGGCGTACAAGACCAATGGGTGAAGGAAACCACTCCCGACACCACTGGCAACATACAGAGACAAGAGACCACCACAGTCACCACAGGCATATGGGGGAGTCACATGAGTTGTCTTTGTTTCGAACTGTATACATCTTCGATGTATCTGTAAGATAAATTGTAACAATACTCAAAATTTCGCCAACTGGGCCCCCGTTTTTTCAATGCATGGATAAATAATGACAACTGTTTACCCTCCCTACTGATATTAGTTTTTTTACCTTTAAGATCTTGGTAAAGCCAGACGTCTGGGTCACGGCGACCTTATGGGATATTACAACATTGCAGGGAGACTGTATTTCTCTTATATACCTACTTTATCTAAAGTCAATGTTTGCTATAGTTAAATTAATTTGGCGAGTCCGCGCCAAAGCTATCTCGATTTTCATGGATTAAGTGTAAGGCATATATAGGCCTATATATATATATATATATATATTTATATATATATATATATATATATTTGAATAAATGCGGAGAGAAAAATTGCTTTGCCTCCACCGGGATTCGAACCCGGGACCTTTGGGTTACAGGCCAAACACTCTACCGACTGAGCTACGGAGGCTCACGATAGAATGCTTCGCGGCTATTTACATGTAAATCTACTGACCTTTTAGCTTATGCTAAATCGGTGAATATTTACCGGGTTTGAGAGCGGTTTCTCTTACAGAAATTATCATCAATCAACCATCATATTGAATTCACTCCTCCCAGTAAGAATAACGTATTTTTTTTACAGTCGTCCTGAAGATATTCGCGCAGAATGTCGACACCAGAAAATTCAATGTCAAGTCTCATTATAGCATTGTGAAAAATTGAATGGAATTCTCATATGTTTTTGATTACCATGTAAGTGGACTTCTATGTTTGCTGTGGACATCCCCGTTATTTCTTCCCCTGTCGTTACCCCATTCTAAACGTTATTTGGGAATCTTCTTCGAGGCTTTTCCTCGAAGGTATGTACGCGGGATCTTGTTTCTGCCCAGCTGACTCTATAACATGGGGGAAATCAGAGAAAAATGGCGCGTTGATACGCACGAGCTTAGATTCGGAAATCTCCGTCAAAACACTAAGCTACGTGAAGAGAGTCCATTTGTATAAAATGGTCAAATTGATTCAATGTGGTTATTGACCTTGTATGTAATGACTAGATATTTTGAATGAGTCAAGGAACTTCAAAACGAGGCGGCTGACCCTTGACCTGATCAGTCGACCTATGACGCCATTTCAACTCTTAACGTGGCTTGATTCTTCAGTTGTACTTGGTCCATTCGACCTAATCTTATGATAAATATAGTTCTATTTTGTTTCCCTATTTTTTTCTGCTGTTACCTGTGCTATGGATATTTATTGATGTGATATGCACCTGCTGTCATATGGTAGTGTTATTGTGGCTCTTTTCTATTGGAGTACACAGTCGTCATATAAGTGAAATATCATCGAAGACGGCTTAAACACCAACCAATCAATCTTTGTGCGGTAAGGCACAACAATTCCGGCGGTTTTCGGGAGCTTTCTGATGCCCGGGTGTTCTCAGAGCTAAGAGGCAACAGGAACCCGGTCTGTTTGTGGCGTCTAGCACAGTAATATTGCACACTTTGTCTTAATTATTGCACCATGCATTGTCTTGTGCATGACTCATATCTTGTCATTATTTGCTGCCAGTGGCGTCGAGGGTGCATGGTTCACTTAATCCATAGGGCTCGCGCGCGGTCATATGAGTGAAATTTACTTAAGTACGGCGTGAAATCCTAATCAAATTACAAACAAACGCACGAAAACATCCGAAAACGTGTGCCAAATTTTCCAGTGACTTGCGGGATTGGGATGGGTTGCTCGCTGCTTCCATCCACCGTTAATACTGGCACCGCCGTTATAAAAGTATTTGATCCGTGTTTAAATGTTAGGCTCATAAAGTTTAGATAACCTATTTATCTGATTTCTTTTTTCTCTGAACTTTTGTAAGACAATATTCGTTATTTTCAAGATATTTTTTTGTTGTTTTTGCCACTTGATTGAATTTAAAAGTGCAGAAACAAATAATAGGCTTACTCCGGAAGTGTCTACAGTCTACCCCTACAATTTGTACGATCTCGTCACCACGGAATTCTGCGTGGTTTTCGATGGCTATAGTCTTTAATGGGCGTAACTAAACGTGAAACCTGGTAGCCCAGTTACTGTTACAAATGAACGTTTAAGTAGCTCTATGACAATATTTTGTTTTCTAAAGTGGATCATTTGGGGACAGATCTGTGTGAGGATTTATTTGGCTTGTACTGTCTGTACACAAGCCACTGAATTAATGAACCCACTCTATCAATAATTGCCTATACTGAGTTCAGTATTAGGAAAGCATTATTTATTATAAACTGTTTCATTTGCGTATGTTTTTTTAAGAGACTGAGAAACTGTAAAATTTATTAAGACTTGTAAATCGAAAGTAGGATTTATGACATCCAAAGTGCTTTTACCAGTCTGAACGTTATTCCTGAATCTTCTGCGAGACTTCACCCGTTAAAGCATGTACTGGGCATCTTATTCTCCTGCATCGTTCTTCTCTTAAGCTGGCCTCTGATCTTTCGGAAACCAGCCATTCCGAACAACAACAACAAAAAAAAGCCAGAAAAAAGGAGTCATATATTAATGAAAAATGAGGGTTAAGAGGAACCTACTCTCCTCTACGATTAGAGGAGACCCTCACTGGCTGTCTTAGGGACCGCGGTGTGGTTTTTATGAGGTTTCATATCGGTTTCAACCAAACACCAGCAATAAAAAGTTTTTATATTAGTGAAATAACCTTGAGTATGACGTTAACAAATTATCCAATACAAAAATCGTCAATGTATGGCCAGACTGAGTTGCGGGTCTTATAATGGTGTTGTTGTTGTTGGTAGTGACCTCTTGTTAACTTTGAAGAGATTTGTCGGAATGTTTATCCACTGTTAGGAAAGATTACTGGTTTCCTGTTGGGTAAAGGTCACCAGATTAGTTAAGGGTCTGTGTGTGTACACCACAGAGGCAGCAACATCTAAACTTAGTTTGGCGGACTATAAACTTTTAAAACTTTTCCCATGGTCGATGGTCGTACACTTAGACAACCTTGTTTACTACAAATATTCTTTATGCGAAAAAAAATATATCATTTTCTCATCTTCACGTGTCGATAACGTAACAAAATATTGACTGCTGACTCACGTTTTAGTTGGTTAGACAACAAACTGTTCCAATGGTCACTTGTTGGTGGGAGCTTGTGGTATATACCCAGCTGATTTCTGAGCTAAGGGACAATTTGTTGTGGTGTATAATTGAGCTGTACACTCGTAAGCCAATTTTGTCTTATTGTACCTTGTTCTGGGTCCAATGCCGGTCTTGTGTCTTGTTGCTTGCTTATGGCCAGTGACGTCGCGGGAAGTTGCATTCACACATTGGGCTGGCTCGCCGTTCTATCAATAAAATGATATTACGGCTGGCGTATAGCCCCGATCAAACAAACATATATAAAAAAAAGCTATCCATGTAATCGTACTATCTGTAAATATTATGTTCAACTCCTACCCTTCTGTTATTTATCCGTTGTATAAATTCTATAAATGTAGAGAAGACAAATGTGTATATCTTAACCGCCCAGGGACCTTTGGCTTGCGGGACCAGCACTCTATAATGAAAAGGCTACATGGACTTGCCGCGGGCGGCTGGAGGGAGCTTCCTGTTGCCCGGGTGCTCTCATGCAGAGCTAAGGGACAACACGAAGCCGATCTGTTTGTGTCGCTTAGCACTGTGAATTTGCACAAATTGTAATATTGCACCATGTATTGCGTCCTGTGATTGTATTGTATCGGGCAAAACGAAATTCCGACACATTTTTGCCACGAGGAAAAATTCGGGCAAAGCGAAATTTTGTGCCATACTGTATAAGCAATTTTTCGACGTTTTATTTTGCCATCATTATGGGAGTAGGATATACTTCCGGCGGTTGGATGGAGGTTCGTGTTGCCCTGGTGCTCTCAGAGCTAAGGGGCAATAATAATCTGTTGTGGCGTCCTGTTATGTCCTGTGATTGTCTTGTATCTTTCCATTGTTTGTTGCCAGTGATGTCCAGGGTGGTTTCCTTCACCCATTGGGCTTGCACACCGTCATATATGAGTGAAATAACCTTAAGTACGGCGTAAAACCCTAATGAAACATACAACCATACAGAGACTCACGATAGAATAACAACCGAATTTTCTCCCAAACAAAGACTGCATGTCATTGTGCCAATCTTTCTTTACGTGAAACACTGGTAAACTATGATTGAACTGAGAATTTCTCTTCATTCTCGCGGATGGTTTAAAGTTACACGTTCGTCCAAAATGATAAGTTTTATAAAAAAAAATCGGATTACATTGATTTAGGTTACGAAACATTGAAGTCCTTACTTATTTAAAACAGAAACGTTGAAATAAAAAAAACTGTCAATGACTACATGGGACTCGAAACGTAAAAACACCCTCATTTAAATATTTTGGCATATATATCAGTTTTCAATTTTTGGTTATTTTTAAAACTTTCACTTAACCTACACCAAGGGTGGATTTAACGGAGGCCTTCTTACTTTTACTTTTTGAGAAAAATATCTATAACTTATGTTATTCTGTAATAAAGCAAAAATTCTGAATGTTTGATACACCGTGTCTCCTAAGTAAGCGGAACTATAGAAACCAGAACATGGGTGGCTTTTTTTTTCGGACTGGCATGGCATCCTATGAGTTAAATATCCTGAAGTACGGCGTGAAACCACAATCAAACAAACGAAGATTAATTCTATATTCATGCGCAAATTATTCGATATATTTATTGTCCACCACTTTAATCGTCAATTTTCTGGAGAAAAAAACAGTTTAAATGGTGATTCGATATATTTCTGCCAACCTCTTTAATCGTCAATTTTCCGGAAAAAACACTTTAAATGGTGATTCGATATATTTCTGTCAACCACTTTAATCGTCAAATTTCCGAAAACCCTTTTTTAAAGGTGATATAATCCTTAACGTAAAGAGTTGTTACTCCAGACGTTTTACTTATATCACAGTATATATCCGTGAGTATTTTTCTGACACTTATCTGTGGTATTTAAAGTGCTATTTGATACGTAAGAAAAATAGGACTTATTCCCATTTGCTTAATTTTAACGACTTTAACATAAATCTTAGTTGACAGCTGCAATGAGAAGAGAGCTGTGTGATAAATAGAAATGACCTTAGAGAACGTATCAAATCACAATAAAAATGCCATGGAAATCCAAATCTTAAACACCAAATTTTTAATGGACTTGTGTCAAATTGAATATAATTGTATATCTATACATAGACACGAGTTAAATACGAATAATAAAGGATTTGAAAAAAGGATTCGTTGACAATTTTTATCAGCTTTAAACGTCACATCGCGATACTGTTTGAAAACAAAACTTCCAAAAAAGTTGCTTTTTGAGTTAAGTATTTATGCGGTGTATAGATGTCATGTCGTATTATATTTAAAGCACTTAACAATTACCATAGTTACGCGCGCGTGGGCGTTAAGTATATTTTAATGTTTTACTGATAATGTCTATCTATATATATATATCTATAGTTTAAAACATATTTGAAACTGAGCCCACCCGTGGGTTTTTTTCATCTGTTACAAATTTCACTTTTGGCACGACCAAAACGAGGTTTGAAAATGCTTTGCTTTGCTGAATAGAAATAAGCCCAACTGGTTAAAGGCCAAACTATTTTTTCCTGAAATCCCCATAACTGTACTAAACCAGCACCTCCACCATCTCCCTCCACCCACCGATAACCTCCTTGTTAGTGTGGTCGAATAGTGGGAGCTACCTGCGCCCGGGTGCTATCTGAGTTAAGGAGCATCCCGAAGCCCACTTGTTAGGTGCCTTGCGCTGTAAATGTGTACACTTTGTCTTACAGCGCCATGTATTTTGTCCTTTGATTGTTGGTTGCCATTGTTTGGTACCAATGACGTCGACTCGTCGAGGGTTATTTCCGTTAACCATTGGGCTGGCATGGCGCCATATGAGTTAAATAACCTGAAGAATGGCGTGAAACCCCAATCAAACAAACGAACATTAATTATATATTCGAGCGCACAATTTCAGAAAACCTCTTTACTTGGGGATTCAATATAATCAAGCGCAAAGTTCTGGATTTATTTTTTGTCATCCGCTTCAATCGTCAAATTTCCGGAAAAAAAACCCCTTTAAATGGGGATTCTATATTCAAGCACAAATTTCTCGATATAATTATTGTCAACGCCTTTAATCGTCAAATTTCCGAAAACTACCTTTTTAATGGTGATATACTCCTTAACGTAAAGAGTTGTTACTTGATCGACACTTTCACTTATAATAGAGTGTACATAAATAAGCACAAATAAACCCCGGCATTTCTAATAAGTACATATAGTGTTTCTAAAGTTCAGCTACTATTGTTATAATAATAGTATAAGGGCAGTTCCGCATAGTCTATGACTCACGAACACTACATTATTTTATGAACTTTCGCATCATTGTTTATACACTCTATAATGCTAACTTGTTTTAGTAGCAGCTGTGGGTAATATATAGTAGTAGCTCTCTGTAATATTGCTAAAGAAGAAGAAAACCAAAAAACCAAAATCATATTCCAATTATAGACCCTATTAAGTTTTAAACAAACCCACTTTTCAGTTTTTTGTGCGAATCTCTGCGTTCCACTAAATTCCATTTAAATGCTGATACTGTAAGTAAAATTTATGGTGGAATTGTTATGCCATATTGGGTTAAGTGATGTAACTGAACATCATAGTCTTAAATATATATCAAAATGTCGTGCAACAGTTGTATGTTACTTTATCTAGTACCTTTGTACTATTTCTATTTGGCCAGGCTTAAATTTGGAGTCATTTGGGCTGTTGTTATATGCAAGAAATAATTAAATAAAATATGGCATAAAAAAGTCCACCATACAGTTTACTTACAGTATCTCAGTTTAGGTGACATTCAGCGGTAATGTAAGAATCATACAAAATAATTAATAGCATTTTTGTGAACAACTTGATACGGCTTATAATTTAGATACCACTGTAACAATGAGGATACTACCGCTAGTAAGGAGTAAAATTTTGACATTTTTTTCTTTTCTGTAATATTGTTAACATTAAATATAGTTTCGTCGCAGAAATTTTTTATGTATCATCTCAAAAAAAAGTAAAATGCATGTTCTCTAGATAGTCATTTCAAACACATTTATATGCAACTTTTTAATTTTGGTAATAAACTAAAATTGAATAACAGTCAACTGAGTATTTAAAACCATAAATAGTGCAGCAAACCCCTTGTTCAAAAGATAAACCAATGCTAATTTTGTAACGTCACAAATAAACTTAATTGTTACGTGACGTCGTACAACAATGGTTCAAGGTTAACACTGCTTCGAGCAGCCGCCTCCAGTCAATCAATCAAAGTAACATGTGTCTGTTTGGCAGGGTATTGTTTGTTACATACAAAATGACTCAGATGTAATTGGTTTACACAAAGACATGGTTGTTAGCTTAACACGATGATAGGCTTGGTAATGGTGTATAGTATTGTATAAACCGTGTGTGAACTACACTTATGTCACTGATAGCGAGCAAGCGTCAACTAAATTATCTGTTATTACGCAATGATTGTTTAAAGTCAGTCAAAAACAGTTCATGACTTAATAGGTTTGGCGCGACGTAACAATGCAGTGCCATAAACAGCTATTACACAAAGAAACACAATAGGATGACAAATTCCTTGCTTTCCCCTGATACGGGTGGGGCTAGATCGGGGGTTTGCAATTGCTTTACCATATTTGGGCAAAACTTGAGTAACATTGGGGCAAAACGAAATTTCGACACATTTTTACCACGAGAAAAAATTCGTGCAAGGCGAAATTTTGTAACATATATGCAATCCTTCGACGTTTTATTTTACCATAATCAGGAGAGTAGGCCATACTTCCAAAATGTAGTGTAGAGTCACGCTTCTGACAATTGCTAAATAAAACGCGAAAATATTCAAAGCAAAATGCATTAGTTTTCGTTCTTCGGAGTTAAACTACTCTTCTTCAGTTTGATAATTCACATAATTCACATTTTGTGTTCTACCAAAATTATTTCCACCAAGTGAAATTGAGGCAAGCTCGGGCTCTGTGGTTAGGCCTATTCGATAATTCGACGAGAAAATCACATACATGGCTTTGTGCGGTCTATAGCTGTAAGGTTCATATATAAATTACATTTTAAAACGTTAAAAATGTTTTAGGGGTTCACCACCACAAGCCGTTCCTTTTAAGGATTTAAAATTGGTATGGTATTCTCTCTCCCTTTGTCTTGAATTAATCTTAAACGCTATTTTCATATTTGGAATTCTAGCTATCACTAATTGAAGTTTTTCCAAGGAAATTTGCAGAATGTTTTGATTTAGTAAAGGATGCCAAGTGGTCAGATTGAACTCCGACGAGCTTCCGTTGCCTTCTTCCGCTGTCTGTCACTGATATAGGGGTACTTCCGGTTCAGCGCACTTCAACTTCTGCGTCAAATTTCGGAGTTCCGGTTTAAAAATCTTGAACATTATCTCTGCTATGAGACTTAAAGGCAGTCCACGTGACCCATGGTACTTATATTTGAACTTTTGATCTCAAATCTCGTGTTTTCTCGTATATTTTTTTTATCGGTTTTTTTCTTTCCTTTTCTCGGTTGCTGTTGACAACTGATGCTGCTCTGTGTCCCTTCATCATGGCTGGGTTAAGAAAACAGGCCATGACATGAATTTAAAACAGGTGACGTGTGAAATTACAGAAGTTTTAGCCTACAGCATTTTTGTTCAGGGTTAATTTAGAAAAGCCTCGTTAACTTACAGCGACTTTCGTGGCCATCTTTCACGGTTTGTCTTGCCCGTCATTTCTTCGATGACAAGTAAAGACAGAACCGCATAACACAGCCGTTAATATTATATCTTCGCAAGAAAAAATAAACATCTATGGGGTAAAAGGAGTTGTGTGTTAAGGCTTTCTTCCACTCTGCTATCGAGCAACTGTCCGACTCGTTCGCGAGATAGGCGTATTAAACGAGGTTCGCTGCTACTTTAAATATAGAAAAAACAACATCGGTTCAAATTCTGTCAACAATATAAAGTTGAATGGGTATCTATAACTTTTTAAAGAGTCGGCATGAATATATGTCATATTAAAATACAGTCATCTTTAAATTATTTAATAGAGTTTATTTTCGTTATATTTCCAAAACTTCAACATAATTTGAATAAATAATTACTAATTTTAATCTTAATTTCCATTTATAATTTAAATTTAAGACCTGGAAGATGATTTTAATTGAATAATTTTATGCTAATATATTTGTAACTATAATATAAAATATTGCTATTTATTTCTTAATTTAATGTATTCCAATATATGTAATTTATGACCGCAGGGAAGAAAAATATAATTTTGACTGTGTGTATTATTTTCCTCTTTAAATAAAGTTATTATTATTATTATCTGAAGACGGCCACCATTCAGTCAATAATAAACACTGTTTCTGTGGTGTTTTTGTTTTCTGTATGTTTTATACACTGTATTCTGTTTTCCTTTCATTTACTCGTGTTTTCTGTTCAAAACTGAATCAGATATAGAATTTCAATTCCAACACATTTGATCAGTCAACATTAGCGAGATTTGGCGAACAAATGTCGCTTTATGAGACAATAAAGGATGGACGTCAGCTTCCATTTCAAGAACTCCTTTTGGTAGTCGCCCTCTGACGTCTACTATTATGACGTCATGTTTTTGTGAACGCTTGTACTCAGGTGAAAGAAGCGTTCGTGGTAGGCTACTTAATAATTTGATCTAAAAATGATCTAAACAATTGTTTTATAGCATTTACAATAATATTATTCAGCTTGAATGTGTTTTGATTACTCAGGACCTTCAGTACTTCGTCATCAAATAGGGACAACCCCATTTAACTGACCCTTTTTCAACCAATAAGGGTCAGAAAACTGCACTTTATTTCTTAATTAATAATTTAAGGTATTCACTAGGCTCTAGAGGCGGTGGGTGGTGGGTGGTGGGTGCTTCCCATGTCTGATGCTCCCCGAGCTAATTGGCAACAGGAACCCTATTTTGTGTGGTGTCTTGTATTTTATTCTGAATTAATAGTTTGTTTTGTTTGTTGCCAGTGTCATGTAAGGTGTTTTCCTCCACCAATAAAGCTGGCACGCCGTCATAAGAGTGAAATAACCTTAAGAATGACGTAAAACTCAATCAAACTAAACTCTGGAAGATTTGGTGAAAGGTGAGTATATATGACCATTGAAGGTGCTCTAGCTACATCGTATATCTCCACCAATACTTTACGCCCTAGCTGCTTTTAGGAATTCACTAAGTCCGCCCTTGGGAGTTTTGACCACTGTATAGCTTTAAGAAATACTTTCGTTTTTATTTCGATTGAATGAGTCAATAATGTCTACGCTACCTGTTGGTGGTCAACTAAACCCATTGGCCATAGGGCTAATACGTTTAGCAACACTATATCCTTTAATTGTCTATTAAAACCTACCTACTAAGTCTTTGGAAGTTCTGGCCAGGCGTGACCCTATCAATGCATTCCTCTTCGATGTAGCTGGACATCTATGGCCACTTTGATAAAAAAAAGGCAAATGTTTATTTTCACTGTGGTGTCTTGTATACTTTTCACATTCACCCGATATTTCAAGGCATCAAACAAACGCCCAGTTATTCGAAAAAAAATCCTCTTTCGTATTTTCTCTTTTGTTGTTTGGGAGGTGTTTCTTATGGCCCTAAATGAACATTTCATAAATCACATGTCGGGAGATTTTTGCACGGCCTACTTGTTTCGTGTTAGACTTAGAGACAAGATTCCGACTGTTCATCACTTTTGAAAATAATTTTACGTTGAAAACATGGAAAAGGTATTACGGCTAGGTAATTTCTTGCTTGAAAACACTTTTACTCTTATCTTTGTTCCCCAAAAAAATTTGAAATAAAAAAGAACATCCAAAAAATCCTGAACTGCTGCAGAAAAAAGGACACTCTTGTCTCTTCCAAATTTCGGTAGCTTCCCCGTCTGTGCGGCGAGACATTTTAGGACGTTAACCTCCAATAGTTCAGAATGTACATAACATAATACTGTCTAGAAATAAGTATTAAATGTCAATAATTATTATGTTCAGATAGTCGAAGTGTCAAGTAATTGAAAAGTATAGGTAATATATTCACTTTTCAAGTAGGCCATTTCTTGTTCAAAACTGTACTGGAACGGTTACAATTTAACTAGTCTAGACAGCAGAAACACACATCCATAAGAAACAATGGCCACTTACAACGCCATTAAAACATATTTATTTCAACATGTTCTTATACCCTTTCTTGGAAGATGTTTTATGCAGCTAATCCATTTGTAAAATTGTCTTGAATCTTGTCATTGTTTGCTTCCAGTGGCATCAGGGGTGGTTTTATTCACCCATTGGACTGGCACACTGTCATATGAGTGAAATAACCTTAAGTACGGCATAAAACCCCAATCAAACAAACACATTTGTCACACAATACATTAGTCACACAATCCATTAGACACACAATCCATTAGACACACAACACATTAGTCACACAATACTTTTATGACACAACACATCTTTTGTTTGCTGACAAAATACATACACTTGTTTTATTTTACTTCTATGGTTTTCAAACACTGATAATTTTGTAGCTTGTACACTTTGTACAGGAAAGTGCATGTGATTTTTTAAGTTGTAGTCAGTGCCTTTTGCTGGTATCTAACTTTTTGACAAAGGTATGATAGATTACATGTACATTCTTTTTTTTAAACAATCATTGTTTCTTATTTATAATGTATTCATGTACAGAACATTTCTGTATATTCTCAACATGCAATATATGACAACTGATAAATGTATAATTACAGTAATCTACCTGGGATAGAACAAACAAACAAAACTTTATTCTCGCCTTCTATCAATCTTTTTTTTACGCAAACTATAAGTTTGGACATTGGGGAATTCAAATAATAATAATAAAAAAAAACATAAATTGTAATGGACATTATACGTATGTATTCTTACAATTGGTGTGACACAGTTCAAGGTCACATATACATTGTACCATATACTGTTAGTTTGTAATACATGCTTATTTCCAGGAACATGTTCTTGACCATAACTACACAGGTACATTGATACCTAGTGGGTGGGAGTTTACTGTGCTCTGGTGCTCTGAGAGCAATGTTGTAACAGGAAGCTGATCTGTCTGTGGGGTCTAGCATTGTCAATTTGCACACTTTGTCTCATTGC
>JAUELC010015093.1:0-13222 GCA_031471745.1 Cryptochiton stelleri
GGAGCCGATCCACAACAACCAGATTTAAATTCATAAATATACAAATTATAGGAACTTGCCAAAATAGACAACTTATGTAGATATTATCTGTGTGACAATACGTAAAGAAAAACCAGGTGCTTGTCACAGACTGGCCATCAGAACAGGACAAGTCTATGTGAGAGACTAGGAAACCATTACCACAAGCAACACATTATTGGTTTCTGGGAAAATACAGGGATTGAATGGGAGAACATCTTGATACTTTCAATACAAGAACCGACACAGTGACAGGTAAGTTAATGGAACCTTTAAGTATTCAATGTATTATGTGGATTTTACTTTCAATTTCAAGTTCCTGACATTTACAACAAATTGTTATTGCAGCAGAAAAGTTATTTTTTTCGTCATATGTAATTTGTCTTACATCATCTCTTCTTTATTTTGGACATTGCATTCAGATTGTACAGTTACCGTAAAACGTCCAGCAGTTCGGACACAAAAATGGGCTTTACCACAGGGGGGTCTTCCATACTGAAGAGGTTATATTGACTCGTTGTTGTTGTAAGAGTCAAACATACACCCCTCAATCTCCCTTAATTGAAATGGGGAGTTTGGGGTAATCTCTTTCCGTTGACAACAATGATCAATGAGCCGCCACCGCATGTGGTAAATCACTTAGATTAACTCACCACCAATACACAACATGCAGCCCACGGTACGCAGACAATAGCCATGTAGAAAATGCAGGCCCAACGCAAAGCCAATCAGGTGGCTTAGAAAGCTTTAATTTAGGCTCAGTATTTTCAGACCTTTTCCTTAAATAAGCCTGTCTTGAAGTCTACTAACAAGTTATGACAATCTTAAATCTTCAAACTAAGGTGAGCGTATAGAGTAAAAGAATTCCAAACAAATATGTTTTGAGACACGCGCTATCGTACAGCGCGTCACATTACGAGGTAAGGGGCTGTGAAATATCGCCGGCTGTACGTGGTTTCGTTTTTGAAAAATCAGTCAGAATAAAGTTTTAAAACAGGACTAAGTTCATAAACATTGGTACCATTTTGTGGAATTCTATGTAAAGTGTCCTGTTTCCATATTATAAAAGAAGAATGTCCATCTGAACAATTTGCACGAACACACACTAGGCGTAATAAGCTTGTGAGTCGTGACGTGGCAAATTCCACTATGTCCCGATTCAGAGCACGGTTACTGTCCCTTGGTCAGTTCTGCCTGAAAAGGCGTTCTCATCCAGGGGAGGCAGCAGTGGGCGAGGGACTCAAGGACCACTTTAGGCATAATCTCATCAATTACCACATTATTCATTTACGCACCATTTTTTTTATTTAAGGATAGTCAAAGATTACGTAAGGACACAAATTTATCAGTGAGACCCCGTGCGATAGAGGTGTTGACGCCCCGCCACCCTCGCTCTGGACAAGTTTCTCTTGTTAGTGCGCTTCGTGGACGGGAAACCTGTAGTTTGATTCAGGACTTTGTTGAAGTATAGAGTGTTTTTTTTTTATAGTAACACATGTTACTATTCACAATTATGTGTATCGTTCAATGTCAGGCTCATTTTTGTGATTGAAGTCGCCCATTATTATATTTTTGTTGTTGTTGTACACTAAATTAATATATCTTCCATCTTATCAACCACAGCCTATAATTTATCCGGACTCGTTTATAGGCCTACTAGGACAACGACCAGAAGGCAGAAGCAGGTCAAAAAATCTTCAAAAGACTGCAAGGTTCACGTGATTATCTATCTCCACACTGAAAAGACGGCGAAGCTAAAGCTGAATCATATGTTACACTACAATAAACAATGTTTTCCTATATAAATTATGCATGTATTTGTAACTATAATATATGGATGAAATGGTATAACGTACAATATATAACTGGTATATGATAATCATGACAACAATACATGTTTTTCCATGCCAAGAAAATTATGCCCCACTGGAGTCCTGGTTATGACACCCGGAATTTAATATCGTGTGGCGTTTGGCAATAGT
Source organism: Cryptochiton stelleri (assembly GCA_031471745.1). Taxonomy (NCBI): domain Eukaryota; kingdom Metazoa; phylum Mollusca; class Polyplacophora; order Chitonida; family Mopaliidae; genus Cryptochiton; species Cryptochiton stelleri. The sequence goes on from JAUELC010015093.1 coordinate 2,001, forward strand.
TATTATATACATGTAAACCGTTTAGTGGTAAAAAAAGGAACATGTGAAGCAATTGTTGTTTTTAAGCCTATAAATTCCTCTAATCGCCTGGTCACTTGTTCGGGCAAGCTTTCTAAATTCCTTTCTTTTTTGATTGATTGCTTTTATAAGCCGTCGGGTCTGCAGAAATTATCATAATCCCACTTAATGTGGTATTCAGGTGAGTTTTGGACCGCTCATTTTAATAGGATCACCCGGAGAGAAGACGGAGACATGGATAGAGGATTTAAAGTAAAGTAATGTTCTGTCAACATATGGTATAGTATTTAGGTAACGATTGCTAAAAGAATTAAACGCAAAAACAGCGTGACAGATTTAAATTTATTCAAATGATACAATCAAGAAAATAAAACCAAGAAGATAGAAACGTTGTGACCAATAAAACCAAGAAGTTGTTATCCATAAGAAATTCTTACTTTTATATATTATCCAACTTCTAAATGCCACTTAAAGAACTTAATGAAGAAAATGTTAAAATAATTTCTCTGGGTTTTTGTCACCCACCATCGAAGATTTACAACTATTGGTCATAACTGAAGATATAGACCTATAATTATTATGTCCTGTTATTTCGAAATTATCAGTCACTGTCAAAAGGATCGGGGCCCACATTAGTCAAAAAGGGAACATCGTCCTGGCAGAACCCCTCAAACTCGCCATCGCTGTCATCACTTCCCAGTGCACTTATAAGAGAAGCCCGGTTAGTTTGGTTGGTTTCCTCAACTTCTCTCAAGCTGTCTGTTATCCCACAGGCTCGGAATGACGTCTTGACGATGGACGGTGACATTTGGTTCCAGGTGTGAGCTACCCAATTCAGAATTGTTTGCCTGGTCGCTGTTTTCACCATACCCCCATTTGCTTTTTCGGTCTCTACACAAATCCAATCAGACCACAGGCCGCGTAGATAATCTTTAAATGGCTTATTTACAGATACATCCAATGGTTGAAGCTGAAACAAATATTAAATGAAATAATATTTAAAAAATACATATAAAATATAGTTTGATACATGTAGACAGTAAAGATCAAAGAACAAAATAAAACCAGATTTAGTTCATTGGAATAGAGAGAAAACAATTGTTGTACAGCAAAACAGACGGTTGTTCTTTCATGATTTAAGCTAGATTAGTGGATTTTATTATTAAAATGAGTAACTACCTTCGACGTGCAGCCCCCTGGAATGATAGCAGGAGTCACATTCTGTTTACACAGTTCCTGTCGGACTGAAGTTGTCAAATGGGCTCTATAGGAGTCCATCACCAACATACAGGACTCATTCTTGGAATATGGTCTCACAACATTTTGAATCCATCTAACCATTATTTCTTCCGTCATCCATCCCCTTGGCGCCATTTCAACAAACATACCCTCAGGGATATGAGTTATATCTTTAGGCATTCGCTGTCCTGTAATTATATAAAATTTAGTTATACTTTGCAATTAACATGTATAATAGAAGATTCTGTTGGCTTATATTGAAATGAAAGCTGGAATTTATCAATGAAACATGGAGAATTATGCATACCTTTAAAAATAACCAAGGGAGGGAGTCGATCACCGTTTAATGCTATTGCGAGCACCACAGTGACATGACGTTTTTCCGCACCAGTTGTCTTGATCAATACGTGTCTTACGCCTTTCTTATCTATTGTCTTCCCGGGTACCAGATCAAAATATGTTGGAGTTTCGTCCATGTTGATGACGTACTTGAATTCTTGTTGGTTGTGAAGCTCGCGGATGTTTCTCTTGAAGATCCAGGCTCTTTCCTGAAGATCTCTAGGAAGACGCTGTGAAACACTCGTCTTTGACCTCATCACCAGCTCATTTCTCTTCATAAACTTGTCCAGCCATCCGTTACTGGCTTTAAATCCTGGTTTATTTATCACCTTCATGGCGTACTTGGCTATTCTAAATCTAGTGACCGGCAAATGTAGTTCACGTTGACGTAGCACCCAATCATGAATTTGTTGCTCCTGGTCCAAAGGGTAGGTGATAGGTCGGCCAGTCCTCTTGTCGCCAGGCTGAACTCCATTCCGCAACTGGGACTTCCATGAAGCTAAGGTGCTTTTCGGGATTTTAAGGTATGAAGCCGCTTTTCGAACTCCCATTTCATTAACGATATCTAGTGCACGATGTTTCTGGGAAGTGTTGTAAGAACGGTAGTTGCCGCGGAGGGTGGGGCACATCTCAGTAGCAGTAGCCATGGCAAAAATGTAGACAATAAATTAGAATGAAGTATGGATTTTTGATGTATGACTTGTAACTGGACCTACGTCTTATATATCTAATTTTGTCTAGCTTGAGCCACAGTAAGAGGGGGATTTAAGGGGGGAAAAGAGATTATTTAGCTATACACAAAAGACCAACCGATGACATTATTGACTCACTGCTTTATGCTCAGTCTCTGCAAGAGCCATGGGAATTTTTGTTTCACTTCGTATCCTTTTTAAATCCAATCTTCTTCTCTGCATGCATGTTGCGAAAGTTCGTCATTAAATGAATAAACGTTAATTGATGTACGGTATATTTATCTTCATTAATTATGCTGAGAAATAACTGTCAACGGTAAGAATTTTCAACCGGAAATATACATGTGTATTTTCCAAAATAAAATCATCCAAACTTCATATGGTTTAATTTTGAGTAAGTTAGAATTTAGTTATGTTACATTTAGAAAACTGTGATACAAATAATAAATTGCTAGTCTTTGTTTAAGGACTCTTGACATGAGTAAAAAAATGCGGCCCTAATCTTTTCGTGGCTTTTGCGGTTATTCCCAAAGGATGATTACATTAACAACACATATATTTAGAGGAGGACTTCGAGATTCTAAATATAATGTTATATTATGATTCATTTTATTTTATAAACGCATAAATATACAAAAACGTCAAATAATTTGTTAAAATGGACCTTTGTTTAGAACTCTTATTTTTCTTAGAGGGTTGGAGATTTTTTTATTACTTTTGGGTATGTACGTATTGGAGATTTAAACGTATTATTCTGAGGTTAACATATTCTATCCATATTAATACCAATTTAGTCGGCATGCCACGGAAGAAATCATTTCCAGAGCGTGGTTGGCTTTACAGAAATATATTTTTGCTGTAAGAAACTAAGAAACAGCGTAAGTAAATATAATTAATCCAAATTATGATATTCATTTTGTGTGGCTGCAGCTATTATTGTAAAGGGGAAACACTCATTTAACAGTCTTAAGTTAATTTTTTAAAGTATATTTTGCTTGTAAGAAAAAAAAGGAACTCGGCTTGGGAAATGGTTTGTTCTCGATGTCTACTGTTCAGTTCAAATACACCCCCCCAACGGTCATCCAATTGATCTGTTGGCCTTTTGCTAATTGGCTTGTGGTAATATCCAGCTGGTATAGTCAGTTCAGGTGAGATAATCACTAATCCCTTCCGCCTGCCTCGGAATTATCAAAATAACTAAGTTATATTTTTAATAACAACACAATATAAACACACAATATTCCAAATCCAATAATGTTGGGAAAATACGACCATTTAACTATGGGCTAAATTGACGATTTTTAACGGGATATTTTTTTTTATGCTTGTACTTGGGATAAGGCTTTATAAAAACAATCGACATCAAGATAAATCGATTAAATTATATGTAAACGTGAAATAACAAATAGAAACATTGGTAAACAAGATGACTTGTTTGTTTTGATTGAGGACGTGTCTGGTCTCCGTGCAGACATAACTGTTCTTATTTAGTTAGTTTCTTTGAGAGTAACGGGATGGACATCTGGATGTTCAAGAGTGTTATGTACTTCAACTTGAGGGACACTCTCCTTTTTCTCTCTTTCTCCAATACAAAAATAATCTGTTCAGAACTGCATGTATTGTAAAGACCATGTCATATTGCAGAATGACAGAAAAGGCTGAAAGATAATTAAAATAGATTGTAAGTGTTGAACAGTTGGTTTATCACAGGAGATTAATTATGAAGTAAAATAATTTTTTATATTGGACTGAATTTGGGGCTTAGTATTATAAAATTGTAATATTTAGAGCGATAAGATCCACATGAAAGTGCACGTGGCATAAGGTAATGGGTTTGATATTACAATAGAATTTCGTAGATTACGATTTATAAAGACGCATACTGCTTGTGACCGGGTAATTTGCACAGCAGGTTTTAGGTCACTCCATTATAATGTCAAGCCAAGTACAAATGTATTGTCTTCACTTCCGTCACAATCACCATAAATAGAAAAAGTCGTATCCAGATTTCCCATTATGCTAGCTGTCTTGGAACAGAACAATTTAGTCTATAGTCAATACAACATGGAGTCATTTGTGCAACTACCATCGGCAGTTCGAGGGTATCACTTTTACAAGAATTGCTGGTTTCCCGAACGAGGCGAGATATTGAACACCCGAATGGATATTGACAATCCTCATGACCCAACAGCAGTGTCAGTCAAAAGACAGGGAATAACTGTTGGACATGTGCCCGCTGAAATTTCACGAATAGCCTGGTTTTTTATAAAGAACGGCGGGATTATACACTGTGAAGTGACATCTACCCGACGACAACGGTCGCCGTTAGAACGAGGAGGCTTAGAAATCCCCTGCACATATACCTTTCACGGACAAGTAAAGTACATAACAAAGCTTAACAGATTGCTGCTGTCCACCCAAAAAGACAAGTCATCAGATGAAAAGAAAACTATTAATGACATGAAAACAAAAACTGTTCACAATGAAACGATCGAACTTTAAATTTTATTATTTTTCGCAGACTATCCTTTTGTTTCGATGAGTGTGTATTTCAGCTACGCTGTGGCGTGAACGGATATTGAAGAAACCCGGCTTGCTGTTTCGCTATTCTGTTTCTGTCAAACAATTAAATAGCTACCAACAAAAACATATTGGAAACAGTTGAAAGAAAGTCTGTTTTGAGTTTATTTTTTTTAGTATTTTTTAATAAATAGTAGATTGCCGACACTGGAAAAATTCCGTTCACAAAAATTTGAACCCGGGATCGACAGAATCGTGAAAGTTAAGATTTTTCTTAACGGGATTTTTTCATATTGTCTGCTAACTAATATTTATTATAGAAGTCCCTGAAGATGATTATAGTTTTTGTTGCGCAATAAACGTGTTTAACTGTTGAGCTGAAATTAGCTCTAAAAACACACCCAAAGAGTGCTGCCGCGAGTCTGTCTTAAATGAGATATAAAAAAAGACAGATTAGTTACTAGCATCGTGCATTCGTTGTGAATAACCATTATATTATATTTTAAAATATATGTACTTGTGGCATCTAAAATTAACACAAACCTGATTGCCATATATGCCCGTGTCTGTAAATCAAAACTGTAGATACGTATTTAATAAAATATAATTACGTAAAAGAAACAATGAGACTAAATATCCTTAAAAATAGTTTTATTTCAATGCAGCACAAATCCCCCCCAAATACATGTTAGTGCCAATGTAAGCTTTATAACACAATACCATAAAGCTGCATATTTATCTTGAGAACATCGTGAGCTTTCATATTAAACAAACAATTTTTCAACTTTTTTTCCGTTTTGGTTAAACTTTGTTCTTTTAGTGTAAAATGTAAGGATAAATCTGGCATACAAGACTATTTACTGATATATCGCAAACCAAGTGTTTGACTTCCTTATGCCACTCAGCCCTTTGTAAGTGATCACTGGTCGGCAAGGCTGGCTTGCTCTCGGCCTCCTGCTGGTAAATCCTATTAGCCTATGCTAACAGTCATCACTCCCCCCACTTTCGCGGTCCTTCAGATCTTCCTACTGCCTGAACTCAACTGTTCACAGGGGGAGTCGTAAATTTCAGACAGACGGTGGTCTATTCATTTTTTTTCTCTCACCCCTATGAGACTGTCCTAAAATTAGAGTGTCCGAACTGCTGGACGTTTTACGGTAAATCAATTGCAAAAATAAATAAAATGTCGCAAAATAATAAAATAAAAAAAACAGCAAAACGATATGTAAAGAGAAGGGTTGTTAGTTTGTTTGATTGGGGTTTTATGCCGTACGTAAGGTAATTTCACTCAGATGACAGCGTGCCAGTCCATTGGGTGAAGGAAACCGACAGACATTGTGATCTTAAATAGCTACAGCATTACATGCAAATGGAATAAAAACTCAGAAACATAACACGATGAAGTTGTACAAAACAAAAAAGAATAAATCAGTCATTACAGAGCCATAACATTAGAAGCCAGTCATTACAACAAATAAAAACAGTATATGTCACAATTATCATAAAAAAAACCCTTATTAAAAATTTATATTTATATAACCTTTAGAAATATATATATAACAAATTTAGACACTTTGGCAAAACACTTTATAGAAACATTTATATTACCAGATTTACATTCCCATGCCAGTGTGATTAATCTACAGAATTATATAACAGAATTAGTTTGACAAGAGATGTCACTGTCATCATATCAATGGAATTTGTCCAATATCTTAAAGGAAGGAAAAAAGTCCAAGTCTTTCCGATTGAATTGTCTGTAGTTGAATGGCTATCAGGCAAACTGTTTTGTGAAAGCTAATGTGGAAAATCAGCTCTGGTGAGTTGCCTGAAACCCTATTCTATCTGACAGTAATCTGATTTCACCAGTTTCTTACCAACACACAGCTAAACAGATTTAAACTTCAGTCCCCATACTCAATCATCCTTAACAGATCACTGTTAACATTCCCAAAGTTATTTCTTTTTTCCCTGCTGTGATACATGTTTTTCAATCTAGACTAGGGCATAAATGAACCCCTGAAAAATCCTAATGCTGAATATGAGTCTTTCATTCAATACAGGAAAGTATAAATACCAGTTTAACATCAGCTTTGAAGTGATAATACATAATTATTGAAAGTCTGCCATATATAGTATACAGCAAAATCCAAAGGCAAACTTATTGTTAGTCATTATAACTGATGGTCTTTGAAACAGAAAAAGCAGAGAACAAACAAATAATGCTGGTAACCATTTGACCCTGGCGAGAACAGCTGAAAGACAAATATTCGTCATTCTCGCCTTTGTTGGGTTATTGAACTATTGGATGTGTGCGATACCACCAACAAATTAGTATTGATCAATGTACATTTGTATATCTATTCACAGCCCAGGAAATGAGTGTGCTGTTACAATGTTTGTTACTAGTGATTCACTGTAAAGGCTATGATCAAAGTGGACTGTGGCACTCATTTGAACAGAGAAACCTTTGTAGTAGACATCAATGCTGAACACCCTAGAGGACATAACACAAGCAATATCTGGCCAATGAAAATTCAGCCTTTCTCGGTCATTTCCCCTAATGGCACTTTGTGCGTATTATATCAGACACATCTTCAATAACGCAGTCCCCTGTGACAGGCTTTGCTAGAGAGGGGTATAGAGAAATGGCAATCAGAAATGATTTGAGTGTACATGTATGTAAATCAGAACAGCTTCAATTCTCATAATATCCCTGTGCTCATATTGGATCAGAAATACCCACAAGAGCATGAAAGCAACCCTTCACCTTTACATCATCCACCAACATTGCGGTATTGTGAAACAATACAGAACCATTAAAGCGTGGTACGATGAACTGAAAGAGCTTTCACATTTTTCACAAGTCAGAATGTCCATGACTGTGTAATCCATGGACAAAACTGTGTGAAAGTCAACTTTGATCTGTCGTTATAAAAAAGTGCCGAATTTTTCAGATTTTGACAAAATGGCCATACCTTTACAAAGTATGAAAAAAATTGTGTGGACAGGACTCAAACTTGATCTGTAAGACGTTGAAGAAAGCTGCATACAAATTTTGGGTCAGTCCACATTCAGACAAAATGTTGAAAAAGGTTCAGCAGGACAGACAAACGGACAGACAATCAGACAGACAAAGAGTAACCTATAGCCTCCTGCTGTTCAAACCATCAAAAGGAGACTAATTGATCTCATTGAAACCATACATACAGTCTATACTTGGATAAACATGTAATATGTAGAATCATAATAATTGTAGAGCTTCTCCCGTCGGAATGCACATTCAATCTCTCAGTATTACATTGTACTTACGCATCTGTTGTGAGACTTGAAAATCTGCAAACCTCCGTGAGACAAAATAGTTCACAAGATCTGATAATTCTTTCACCAATTTATGTTTACGGACAGATCCTTCCTGGAAAACAATAACATCACACAGAAATGTCAATTAAGGGGGGAATTAATGACATGTTATAAATATATGGGATAAGATTGCTTCCTAAAAGAAGCACAAATACATCAATATTTCCATTACAATACTTAACGAGTAATGGCATACAACAAAACTTAATTACAGACTGTTTGTTTGTTTGTTTCATTGGGGTTTTACGCCGTACTTAAGGTTATTTCACTCGTATGACAGCGTGCCAGCCCAATGGGTGAAGGAAACCACCCTCGACCTCACTGGCAACAAACAATGACAATCTACAAGATAAGCACAGGACATAATGCATTGTGCAATAAGACAAAAGTGTGCAAATTTACAGTGCTAGATGCCTCAAACAAATCAGCTTCGTGTTGCCCCTTAGCTATGAGAGCACTAGGGTAACAGGAAGCTCCCTCCAACTGCTCACTTTTTCTTACAGAAACATACTGACAATATGGTTAGTTAAATCAAGATAGATTTAACTTTGAAATATTATACACAAATACTAAACGATGTGCAGGAAGTGGTTTTGTGTTCTTTGTGTTGTCATTAAACTTAACGTATCATAGTTTCAACACAGCAGAACTCTTTGCAACAGCAGCATAAACAGATTATATTTATAAGAAATATGAAAATAACAATATGTAAATCTTTATACCCGTTTATTGTTTTTCTTTCTTTCAGATTCCGCCCCTTCATCCTCATCGGTAACATAACCCTCTTCAGCTTCACTTTTTAATGGTAACTTCTTACCCTAAACAAAGTCAATAGATTGAGTCAGCAGAGCTTCACTGTGTAATGGTAACTTCTTACCCTAAACAAAGTCAATAGATTAAGTCAGTCTCACTGCTTAATGGTAACATCTTACCCTAAACAAAGCCAATAGATTAACTCAGTCTCACTGTTTAATGGTAACATCTTATCCCAAACAAAGTCAATAGATTAAGTCAGTCTCACTGTGTAATGGTAATGTCTTACCATAAACAAAGTTACATTAAGTCAGCTTCACTGTTTAATGGTAACATCTTATCCCAAACAAAGTCAATAGATAAAGTCAGTCTCACTGTGTAATGGTAACGTATTACCCCAAACAAAGTCAATTGATAAAGTAAGCCTCACAATGCAATGGTTACTCCTTACCTACACAAAGTCAATATATAATGTTAGTCTCACTGTGTTATGGTAACTTCTTAGCCTAAACAAAGTGAATAGATAGAAACGTTTTAAAAAAGAAACTCATCAAAATTTCATTAGATATTTGATCCAATCTCATTTGGTCATATTTACTTAACAAACACGAAACAGCCGTTTAATAGTGTATACATGGAGTCTGACTAATTATTGGTCGCTTACTTCACCAAACACAGTGTGCTATTGGAACGGAGATGGGGGAAAAACCAACAAACTTCTATCAGAGAGTAATGAAAATTGATCGACTGAGATTGGAGAGCCTCGAGTCACCTGTGGACTGGAGACAAGACCAGGAGATTCCAACAAACTGCGTTGGTCCATTAACAGAAATCGGCTTCCAGCTTAAGGTGTTTGTGCACAAAATCTTCTCCAAAAAGGAAAGGAGTTGTTTTGCCTTCAAATAACCCCAGGATAAAATGTCAATCAATACACCTTGTAGATTATTTGTAGGGACAATGTAAGGCAGTGTTCTGGCTGCCCTTTAAATAACTTACACCTTTTAAGAGCATGTAATCTTCAGTAACTGGTAAACTACAACTTTAACCTTTCCAGTTAATAGCACTAATTGTACTGCTGAACAAAAACATTGAGAAATTCGCTTTCATTGAAGAATGTTTATTTTAAGATATTCTGACCGGCAAATCAAGACAAGTCACATGTACAGTTAGAATATTGGTACTAGTAATATGTATTTTGGTAATTTACAGTGAAAGCATATCCTGAAGAGTCAATTCCTATATAACTACATCCTATTGATTGCTCATCAGTTGATGGCCTACTTAAGCGAAGTAAATCCCACCGTGTTTTACAATCACTATGTGGTTTCCAACAGGGACATCATATGGTTTTATTATATCAGTCAATATTGGAGACTTCAAGGAATTTTGTATTTGTATATATAACAAGTATGAACCCACGCAAAAGTGGAGTCAAACATGTGATTGCCTAATCACTCTTACGAGACAAAAACACCACAATATAGAACATTATATCTGACAGTATTATGAACGATAGCATTCCTGTTTAAATTAATTAGTGCCTGCTTATGCTAATGACACCAGCATGACTTCTGCAGTTCTCTTTAACGGGAAAGATGTTCGCTTCAAAGGGATAATTATCTTAATGGTATAAGTGAATGCTGCATGTTCCACTGTACATGTAAAGGGAGCTGTTTGAACTTCCACATTAAGTAAAGCCACCTACCTTAATTAAAAGTTTCCCCTTTAGTTCCTCTGGTGACGGCAAATGGGAATTTTCCTCGACAGACTTGGTGAATAACTTATCACCGAATATAGACTTCATATAATGTGCCATGACCTTCTGCTGCTTAATACTACAATGATTCTCCAGCGATAATATCACAGGGTAACTGGAATAAGAGACACAGAACGACTTTAGATCAGGGAATTAGTGAAACGGTCAAACAGAGAAGATCCATGTACAATTCCACTAACATGTAACTAAAATGGAGGGTCAGAGAAACCTAGCTTCACAGTTAGAAAAAGATATCGCTTTTAATGATTCTTTATATAATTTATTGACTTTACACAAAATAAAACTAACCAAAACATGTTCAACTCCTCAATATGCCATTCCAACTTCTAGTTTATTAACAACGCAACGTTTCAATGTCTATTCAGACATCATTTTGAAGGATATGACAGTTATACAAAAATAAGATATATATATATATATATAGACTCTGTACAAACCATTGTTCTGAACCCATTTTTGTACATTTGTTTAATCTAAAATAACTGAATTTAAAAGACTATTTTTATTTATGCCTATATATA
>JAUELC010015204.1:0-13222 GCA_031471745.1 Cryptochiton stelleri
AGAACTACCCATTAGGTAGGACAGCTCATTAGGTAGGACAGCTCATTAGGTATGACAGCCCATTAGGTATGACAGCCCATTAGGTATGACAGCCCATTAGGTATGACAGCCCATCAGGTATGACAGCCCACCAAGTATGACAGCCACCAAGCATGATAGCCCACCAAGTATGATAGCCCACCAAGTATGATAGCCCACCAAGTATGATAGCCCACCAAGTATGACAGCCCACCAAGTATGACAGCCCACCAAGTATGATAGCCCACCAAGTATGATAGCCCACCAAGTATGATAGCCCACCAAGTATGAAAGCCCACCAGGCACACCATCCAGCCAATGCAGTGACAGTCCACCAATTACCAGCCATTGATAGATCTAACTCCTTAATCCACATAAACCTTTGTGACTTCCAATACACAAACAGCAAACAAAATAAAAACTGACTTTTGCGTCGTTTGTATTCTCCATCCTTGTCATCTAAAACTTCTCCTGATAAAAGTCTCTTCCGCCTCTGCCGTATAAGATCTTCCTCTGAGATCACAGCTAACAAACCATTCACTTCCCATGGCTCTATCACAGTTCCCCATATCACCGGTATCAGGGTTTCATAACTAGCTCTACAAAAAAACAAACACAATAGAGAAAAACTAGGATTAATCAGGTGGCAAATTGACTACATTCTTACATCATACTGATTGACATGAAATAGGATTGTTCGGTGTATTAATACAAGATCATGATCATTCTAGTTTGATTGGGGTTTTACAATGTACGTAAGGTTTTTTTACTCATATAATGGTGTACCAGTGGAATGAGTAAACTGAAAGCAGCCTCGATGTAACTGGCAACAACAACAATAATATACAAGACAAGCACAGGGGGCAAAACATGGTGTGGTGAGTTCAAATTTGATTAGGCCAGAGAGCGTAAGGACACACAGAGTAACCTTCCAGCATCCATCATGCCCTGATTGTTCTAGTGAATGACTGTTCTATTTCGAGACCATAAAACATTCATCATCGAAACTAACCATGCGTTGCTGTCAAATGTGAAAAAAAAATAAAAGTAACTAAGTGATTTCTCTTCACCAAAGTTCATCACACATTTTCCCAAACTGGTCTAATAATAATTCTCTTTACTTTTAAGGACCAAAATGAATATTGTTTCCAGGTCTTTGAGTGCCCTTGTTACTGTTCTGACGTCCTTTTTTCTGTACTGCCCTTAAACTAGGCAATTTGTAATGCCAAGTGAAAGTGAATTTAGTCACCGACAGACGTACACTGTATGCAAAGGTGAGGAGTTTATTGTCGCAACACAATAATGAACTAGAACATTGACTCTGTCAGGAAGGGCCCCGCTAGTCTTGCCAAATAATAGGGTAAGTATTCTGACAGAGTTGTGAAAAAAAGTGTCACATTGTCAATTAAAATGGATGCTATATGACCCCATGAGTAATTTTAAATTTATCTGAGCAACAATGCAATTGGGACTTTATTTATTTACCAGTTAAAGAAAATACAGATAGGATAATAAACAATATACAGATGTTGTCGGGAATAAAGTCCAACGGACTGTTCTATCCCAAACAAAATGTTAAGTTTATAAAACAAATCTTAATTAACATGGTAATGGTGAAATTATGTGCAATTTTTTAAAAAATGTTTACATTTAAAATTGGTAGGAACAAATTGTTTTTTTATACAGCACACACAGATGTCAAAATTTAGGAGGCAATCTTTCAGCCTAGATTTGAAAAGAGAAAGTGACTTTATAGTTTTTAATTCCAGCGTTAACTTATTCCAATCCCGGGGAGTGGAAATACGTATGGAATAGAATGAAAGATTAGATTCATTATTAAAAGGGACCATGTAGGTTTAAGTTATGATTTCTTGTAGGATAATTATGAAGGTCAGATGGTTTTAAGAACAGAGCTCAAAATTTGTGGGGGATTAAATTAGTATGATGAAAAAATTTATGAGCGATGACAAGACGTGGATATTGATTAAGTGAGGAAAGAGGTAAGATTTTGAGAGATTTAAACAAAGGAGAAGTACATGTATGTTCAAGTTTATTTTTCAGGCAGATAATTCGGACTGCACATTTTTGGAGAATAAATAAAGGGTTTAAATGAGTGACATACGTATTTCCCCAAAGGGCATTTGCGTAAGATAGGTATGGATAGATTAAAGAGTAATCAAGAATAAAAAAAAGTTTTCTTGTTAATGGAGGATTTTAGGTGGTTAAGCAGACCAACATTCCAGGATATTTTTTTTGAGATGAACTGAATATGCGATTTCCAACAAAGATTTTAGTTGAAGATGACTCCGTGTTAGAACAGAGCCATCCATGAATTTTATCCAGCTCTATGGCCATGGTTTCTACAGCTTCTGTAGGGTTTAAAGAAGAGGTGGATACACAGGTATCGTCGGCAAACATAGTAAAGTTCAGAATGTTGGACGACTTGGTAATGTCATTAACGCAGACCAGAAAGAGGAGAGGACCTGTAGTATAGTCCCCTGTGGAACTCCGTAACTAATACCAGTAGAAGAAGACAAACAATTCTCAAATTTAACAGCCTGGTAGCAATTAGAAAGGTAGCTATGAAACCAGGTGTTTGATGTTGAACAAAAGCCATAGTGGGTATAAGTTGAACAGAAGGGTAGAATGGTTTACAGTGTCAAATGCCTTTGAAAGATCAAAAAAAAAGTGACAATAGTCGAAAGTTTGTTGTCATGAGCGGAAATAAGATAATTATAGAGAGATGTAGTTGCATGAAGGATTGAGTGATGCTGACAACAGCCGTATTGATCACAAGAAATAATTAAATTTTCTTCCATAAATTCTGTCATCATGTTCGCTACAGTTTTCTCTAGGATCTTACTCAGGCTGGGCAGAACGGAAATTGGTCGATAGTTTTCAAATTTATGTTCATCACCAGATTTGAAGATCGGAGTGACTTTTGCATTTTTTAAGCAATCCGGAACTATGCCAGTGGAAAAAGATAGATTCAGGATATGTGCAAGCGGGTAGGAGATAGAACGAGAGACAAGCTTAAGGTCAGATGTTCCAATTCCGTCAATGCCAGGAGCAGTTGATTTCAGAGAGTGAATGGTAAAGTTAACTGTTTCCGGAGTCAATACCGAAAAGTCAAAGGTATTGGGACATGGTTCATTGAGGAAGTCAGTAAAATGAACTGAACTTTGAGGAATTTCAGATTCAAGTTTGGAGGCAACCGAAGCAAAATAATCATTAAACCCATCAGCAATTTCTTGTGGGTCCGTTAGTTCATTGTCACCAACAGTAAAATATGTTGCGGATTTCCTGGAGGTTTGACGACTAATGAGCTGATTAATAACTTTCCATGTTTCTTTTATATTATTGTTTTGGTCATTAAATTTTTTTTCAAAATATAACTTTTTCGATTGTCGTATTAAGCTGTTTAGTTTGTTTCTACATTTTCTATATCTTTGACGAGTTATAGAATTAGGAGATTTAAGATAATCTCTATAAAGTTGGTTTTTGTTATGAATAGAGGTAAGAATGCCATACGATACCCACGGTTTGCGCACTTTGCGCGATGAGGTCTGTGAAGTACAGAGTGGGTATATCTCCTCAAAAATAACAGAGAATGTTGATATAAATTGATTAAGAGCATCGTCTACGTTATCAGCGTTAAAAACGTTACTCCAATTTGCAATTTCAATCCGTTGTTTAAAAGCCTCATTTTGACTATCAGATTTTATGCGGTGAGTGAATGACACAGCCGGCTGAGAGGTATAAGAGTGATCAAAAATAGAAAAAATAGGAAAATGGTCAGAGATATCGGTAAGAAGAATACCAGAAAGTAAGTTATGTTCATGGAAATTACTCAGGATGTTATCTATCAATGTGGCAGAATGGTTTGTTACACGGGTGGGTTTAGTAATTTGGGGGAAGAAATAATTGCATTTTTGGATGTCTAAAAATTGCTTAGTAGCAGAGTGGGTATCCGAATGAAGTAAATCCAAGTTGAAATCACCAAGAAGAATGCAGTTTTTGTGGGAGGGAATATTGTTGATGAGATATTCAAATTTTTGATTGAAATTATCAGGGGTGTTTCCATGGGGTCTGTATATTATACCCACCAGGTAGGTCGAAGTTTCTATGGTGACGTCAAGAAAAAGTTACTCAAACACACCTTCGTCGTGACACGTTAGGTCTTCCCTAACTGTACAAGACTTCACCTGGTTGTTTACATACAGTTTAACCCCTCCCGTTTCTTGTTGCTCCTTGGTGCAGAGTACAACTTGTAGCCTGGAATTTCGTATAAAGATTGACAAAATTCACTCAGCCAGCTCTCAGAAAATACTTATATTGTAAAATCGAAATCAAGGTTATTAAAATATCCTAATGTTTCTTCGTAATTCTTACGCAGACTTCGAACTTTGAGATGAAACACTGAGAAGTTGTTTTGAGGCTGATCAAAAACGGAATTAATATGTTGCTTGAAGCTGTCCTCTGTGAAATAGTACGACTGTTGACGATTTAGAGAATCCCAATGCGCTATTGCATGCTCATTATCGTCAATATGACATTTGTTGTGCTCTATACTGTTTAGATCAATAGGATTGAAGCACATGTTCTCAAGTTCTCAAAATTATGATTAACTGTTCCTGGTCAGAAGTGGAATGAGTTGGAATGTCGGTCGAATCAGAGAATGGAAGAAAAGAGAGGGGTGCTGGGGTTTGAGTAAGTTGCGAGGGGGGTGTATCATCACTATACATAGGGGTTTAGTCGTTTATATAGAAATAATTTGGCATTCTGTGTGTGTGTATACTTAGGAAATAAATAAAACATTAGATTAGAAAAATACATGTTAAAACATAGGATCATATTGTAAATAAATTTGCACGTACATGATTTTTTCTTTGAAGCAGTCGGTACATATATAATATAGCAAGCATTTATTGATATCATTGCGTTCACATGTCACATTAGTTCGTTTATATGTCCCATACAGTAACAATGAACCACAGTAAACAGCGTGAGGTGAGAGGCTAAAGCCACTCACCCTTCGAGTTCTATTTCGAGCTGTATAGCAAGTAAATAAATTGCTCACGACAAGCATTAAAACATGTGACCCATACGTATTATAAGGTACTGGTCGTCTTACATTACTCAGGTTAAGTTTGACCGACCACTTGGATCCACGAAAAAAGCGTGTGTTGTGTGAATAGAAATACAACTTAACAACAGGAGGTGGATCTCGCCTCAAGCATATTAAATGCCAGGTGTAAAAAAATACAAGCACAGTTATACTTAGGTTTGCCTGAAGACCGATTTTATCCCTGTTCTTTTCACACATAGTGCACTATGATAGTTGGCAAAGAGTTTTCCGGTGATAAACTATGTAAACTGTTAAATAACGGATTATAAATAAAGAGAACAGTACAAAGTCAGACAGATTTGTTAACTATAAAAATAAAGCATATAGTATGTTGGAACGCAGAGGTGTATACTATAGATTAGGTTACATTCATAACTTAATGTAAAGAGCGCACATATTAGCTGAACAGTGTTTACGAACATACCACGGCGAATAAGGTATGGTGGGAAAAAAGGTAATTTTTCTGTCAGTCGGTATTTCAATCGCCTTCAATGTGCATTTCTTTTCCGTCGACATACAATTTTCCACGTACAAATCTCACTTTCTTTCCTTGTTGATATAATTTAGACATTAGTTCACGACAGTTGGCTTTACGACGTCTATCTTCAGGTATCAAATCATCGGTAATAAACACAGTATCAGACTTAAACAATTCTTTGGCTTTTATTAAAACTTCACGTCGCTGTGGCCGATATAAAAATTTTGCCAAGATATGTCTAATTTGGCCGTCTCTTTGTTTACCAACGCGGTGTGCATTTTCTATGGAGATATTGATCAGGTTTAATTTGTTTTCAATTAGTTCTTTAATACACTGTAATGGATTTTCACCCGATTGTTCAGGGATGCCCCCAAACCGCAAGTTATAGGCCCGGCTGTATCTTTCTTGGTCTAATATTTTATCTCTAAGCTCTTTATTTTCTCGTGATAAAGCTTGTGTTTCGGTCCGCATGAGTTTTAGTAGAATACATGTACGGTGTCCGCACGTACGGTTTTGACACACACGGCGACGAAGCTGGTCAGGACCGGGTAGTTCACTCATCGTGCTGTAGGTTGTAGAGAAGGAGGCCGCATCGGCTTCTGCGACTTGTTTTATCTAGTGAGCGCGGACGTAAGCGACGTCGATTGGATTGTGAGCGGTTTTGTAAGGTGTGTTTCTTTATCGGGGGATTCCTGGAATCTAGGGAACGGGGAGACATAGAGCGGTGGGGTGAATGGGTATTTAGGGGTAGTCTTACCTGAGCTGTCACGTCGTTTGTATAACAAAGCGCTATAAGTCTAAATTTTTAAACAGGAGTGTAGTCTAACGTTACAGTTTGACTGAAAACAGACCAATATTGACTTGTACACCGTGTCTACAAATTGACGGGTGTATTCATGTCATTTTTTTGTTGTTTGACAGACACTCCAAAAGGGCGGTCATCGCCCAGTGATGTTGTCTGAGCCTTTACCCCCACCTGAAGAGTCCTTTCACCGCCCGAGGGAACCTATCCACGAACCCCACGATCTCCAGACAAGGGACGTCACCGAGGGTGTCATAGAGGCACCACGCCAACCGCTTCCACCTCCAGTCCGACCGTTACAGACTCCACCACCACCACAGCCTTTACCTCACGCCTTGACCGTTCAGCCAACTGAACTGATAGCGAACCCTGTGAGACCACCGCTTGTTCTCATCCCCGAACCAGCGGACATTGCTGAGTTGTACCGCCAGCAATTTCATCGCAGCTGCTGTGTACAGGACCAGTATAGTTTTCGTTTGAACAGGGTGAGAGGGTTGGATCGCTTTGTGAGGGCTATCTACAACGACCAAACAGTGGCCTCCAAATTAAATTTTGCTTATGGCCTCATCCTACGTCATCGGAAAACTAACCAAGTGCGCTACTTTTACCCCAGCATCAAGAACGCCAGAGTTCTACCTGCACCTCACTTGGTTCAAAGCAAAGCGACACTAAACGCCCTCTTATAAGACCAACCAACCTCCACCACCCATGACCCGATGACATGGGGTCAACTCCAACGCCCAGACACGAAGTGGTATGTAGAGCAGATCACCAAAGTGGTATTTTACGTCAACAAACCAGCAAATATTATAATATCATGAACTCGGACTAACACACTTCAGCCTCTTCAACCACCAGCACCACCCCCATTAACAACCAGCATCCCTTCAACCAGCCAGTATGTGTTCCTAATCCACGCTGGGAATGGCATGTGTGCGTGCTGGCGCCCCGTGTTAGGCTATAATCCGCTTCCATCACCGTGTCCTCGAAGAAGAGGTGACATCTCCCGTTCAATTTTGTCTTTGTCATGCGATGTTTAATAAACAAAAATGTAATTTAAAGAAAATATATGGTTTGTTGCCGTGTGTCCTTAGTCTTAGTTGTTTAGTGATGCTAGTTGTCTTTATTTGCGTTATCTATGAGGCTATGATCGTAGATCAGACTTCCTAGACTTCAGTCGTCTTCATTTTGCGTTATCTATGAGGTATGGTATGACGCTTTATAGTCTTAGTCGTTTTAATGCGGGGTAAACTATGACAGTCGCCCCAGTCGACTAAGTATGCATATAATCTCTGATGTTTGATTACACGTAGATCAGATGTCATGGTACCGTGGGTGCTGTATTGCTCTGCTCCATCACCAATGGCGTATGATCGCGTACCCTATTCGACACAAAGTATACTATGCTAATGTGCTAGGGTGTTCATACCACCTCATGGATAGATGTGATGACACAAAGGCCAGATGTATCACACTGAAACACACATGTCACACTGCTGTCGATATAACACATACAACACTGCATTATAACGTTATATTTGTCAACATAAAACATAAAACACTGTATTATAAAGTCATGTGTGTCAAAACAACACATAAACACTGCACTATAACGTTATGTTTGTCAATATAACACATAAAACACTGCATTATAACGTTGTATGTGTCAATATAACCCACAAAACACGGCATTATAAAACGCTATATATGTCAATATAACACATAAAACAATGCATTACAACGTTATGTGTGTCAATATAACAATAAAACAATGCATTATTACGCAATTTGTGTCAATATAACACATTAAACACTGCATTATAACGTTATATCTCTCAATATACCATTAAAACATTGCATTATAAAGTTATGTATGTCAATATAATACATAACACACTGCATTATAACGTTATATCTGTCAATATAACATGAAAACACTGCAGTATAACAGTAATTGTGTCAAAATAACACATAAAACACTGCACTATAACGTTACGTGTATCAATATATCACATAAAACACTGCATTATAGCGTTATTTATTTCAATATAACATATAAAACAGTGCATTATAACGTTGTGTCTGTCGATATAGCACATAAGACACTGCATTAAATGTTATATCTGTCAATATAAAACATAAAACACTGCAATATAACGTCATGTGTGTCAATACAATACTTAAACACTGAATTATAACGTTATATCTGTCAATATAACTCATAAAACACTGCATTATAACGTTATGTGTGTAAATATAACAAATAAAACACTGCATTATAACGTTAGGTGTATCAATAAAACACATAAAACACTGCATTATAGCGTTATATCTGTCAATATAACACATAAAACAGTGCATTATAACGTTATGTCTGTCGGTATAGCTCATAAAACACTGCATTAAAATGTTATATATGTCAATATAAAACACAAAACACTGCATGATAACGTCATATGTGTCAATACAACTCATAAACACTGCAACGTTTTGTGTGTCAATATTACACAAAAAACACTGCATTATACCGTTATATCTGCAAATATAACACATACAACACGGCATTATATCGTTATATCTGTCAATATATCACATAAAAGACTACAAAATAAATGTTACATCTGTCAATATAACACATAAAACACTGCATTATAACGCTATATATGTCAATATAACACATACAACAATGCATTATAACGTTATGTGAGTCAATAAAACACATAAAACACTGCATTATGACGCAATGTGTGTCAATATAACACATAAAACACTGCATTATAACGTTATATCACTCAATATACAATTAAAACATTGCATTATAACGTTATGTCTATCAATATAACATGAAAACACTGCATTATAGCGTTATGTCTGTCAATATAAAACATAAAACACCCCATTATAGCGTTATGTCGTCAATATAACACATAACACACGGCATTATAACGTTATATCTCTCAATATAACATTAAAACATTGCATTATAACGTTATGTATGTCAATATAACACATAACACACTGCAGCATAACGTTATATTTGGCAATATAACACATAAAACACTGCATTATACCGTTATATCTGCCAATATATCACATAAATCACTACATGAGAACGTTATATTTGTCAACATAACACATAAAACACTGCATTACAACGTTATGTGTGTCAATATAACTCATAAAATACTACTTTATAAACTTATATTTGTCAATATAACACATAAACACTGCATTATATTATATCTGTCAACATAACACATACAACACTGCATTATAACGTTATATCTGTCAATTTAACGCTGAAAGACTGCATTATAATGTTATATCTGTCAATATATCACAGAAAATACTGCATAATAACAATATATCTGTCAATATAACACATAAGACAGAATTATGCGTGTCTATCGGTATGTCACACGGGTCTGTATGTCATTCATGTATGTATGTCACACAAGTCTATATGTCTTATGTATGTAACACATGTCTGTCTGACACACATGTATGTCTGTTAGTATGAAACACATGTTTATATGTCACATATGTCGCACATGTGTGTTAGTCATACATGGTCTGTATGTCATACATGCATATGTTTGTCTGTGTGTATATGAAACATATCTGTAAAGGTACACATGTTTTTATGTCTGTTTGTAAGCTACATATGTCTGTATGTCACACATGTATGTGTGTTTGTATGTCACACCAGAGTGTACGTCACACATGTTTGTATGTTACATATGTCGCACATGTTTGTAAGTCACACATGTATGTGACATGGCAGACATGTCTGAATATGTTACACATGTTTGTATGTATTATGACGCACGTCACACAACTATGTATGTATGTTAGTATGTCACACATGTATGTTTGTGTGTTTGTATGTCACACATGTCTTATCACAGTGTGTCACACATGTAAGTCACCCAATTCAGCATGTCACACATGTCTGTATGTGACATATCACACATGCCTGTATGTCACACATGTTTGTATGTCACACATGTCTGTAAGTCACAAATAACATGTGTGTAGGTCACACATGTATATCACACATGTTTGTATGTTACACATGTCTATGTTACGGATGTCTCACATGTTTGTGAGTAGCACATGTATGACTATGTCACGCATATCTACATGACACACTGGAGTTGTCTTCGTTCGGCGTTTATTTTGTTGACAGTGTGTATATAAGTATGTGGCCCCCTAGCATAACTTATAACATGGTGGAGAATCCAAATTCCTGGATGAACTGTTTGCAAAATGTTTTGATGATGAAGATACAGAAGCCTCGACAGAGCACCTAACCTGACCACCCTTGATGTTCTGTTGCCATGAAGGATGAGAGAGACGTTACAGAATTGCAGAGCGATGATTGCAACTATTCAGAAACCAATTTCCACAGGATGCGGACGGTGAGGTTTCTGATTTCGTACAACTAACAAAATGATAAATCTCCTCCGGTGTATGTGTTTTGGAGGTGATCGGCCTCTGGACAATGTAGGTATTGCCATTCCAATCATCGCGAGTGATGAACATTCAGATCCAGTCAACAACGTATTGTTCGACCCAGATGTTCTTGGATGGGTCCCTGGTGACACTTGCATGCCGATTGTTCCCGAACATGCTGTTGGGATGGACCCCTGTCAGTCTGCATTCCTATCAGAGAAGTGTGATGAGGTAACCTTGCCTTGTGTGAGCAAGGTGCATGATGTCGTGGGCGGTGGCGTTTTTGGAAACGATGGCCAAGCCTGCGCTCTATTTAATGATCATGCGTATTTCATGATGCGTTTTGCTTATATCATGAGCTCAATGTATGTGTTGAAGTCTTGGTGACGATGTCGGCCTTCAGACTTTGCAAACAATGGTGAGATGTGCCTATATTCAGTAGGAGTTCATGTTAATGTTACCACCATGGCTGTGTATTGTGATATATATATACAATGACCTTCTACAATTTAGACCCTCTGACATAACTAATATTATATAATCATTGTTGACGGTACACAAGCTGAACTATTCTGGTTACGAGTGTTGACATTCCAGATTTGAAGATGTGTGGGCTTGGTGACCAGATTTTAATCCTAGCTGGTGACCAGATATTAATCCTAGCTTTGTACCACCCCAACTTTGGAAGTTGATTACAGTGTTTGTAGCTCAAAAAGTTAGGTAGGTTAGGGTTTTAATACTTCCTTGAGATATGAACAGCAAACAATCGATGGGACAATTTATACATTTATATTGCTGTTTCTTTGTACAGGAGGGTAGTACTATCGTTCTGGTTAAGATAGGTAAGCAAATACACAATAGATTAGTATTAACTTTATGGTTCGATCAAGATATGTGACAAATTATATAATAGGCCTTTATGACTCGTTTTATCTTTGTTAATGGTATGCTATCATAAATGTTGGCCTAAATTTTAGATTGTAGAATATATAGTTAAATAATTGTTCGCTGTATATGTTTATGTTTTTAGTATTTTTCTATGTTTTATGTAACGTAACGATTTAAAGCTTGTTTCGTTTTGTTACATACATATAAGCCTACCGGTGTATTCTTTTTGTTAAAGAAAACTGAATTTGTCTAATTTGGATTTGTATACTCTTACATTTATTTGATGTTACCTTAAGTAAAAGTTTTGTTTTAATACTGTTGTTTTAAAATTTCCCTTTTTCTGTCTTTATATTCAATACTGTTGGTGAAAATTAAATGCATTATTTGCTGCATGGTCACTGACAAATTATTTTGGTGGGGCATCTTTTACGCCATTGGGAGTACTATTTCGAAGTTATTATCGTGTCGTGTGACACTGATCTTTAATGAAAGGTATTAGTCTATCCAGGCAATGATTTGAAGTTTAAGGCGTATGATGGTATTTTCATATTTGTTTATGATGTAAACTATATTTTTTTATATCCGAAAGCGCGGATTAGCGAACAGGCTATAATAAGGCAGCCTATATCAACGCCTTTCCTTATTGTTGTTTAGCAGTTTCTTGCAATTTCTTTAGATGCTAACTCTTGTTTATATTCACTTTTATGCTTCATCTTATCTTATAGTTTTTTAGATTTAACATTTGTTTCATCGTTACTGACACATTATTAATTTTTGTGGGGCATGCCGTACTCCTTGGTGTGTATTTGCTTTTAATAACATGTCATGTGACGCTGGAGGTGAATGTATGAGCCTATGTATGCTATTGGTATCTTGAATCCTCTAAAGAGGATTAACTAAATGATAAGACGGTTACAGTCTTATAATGAGGTTATAGGGCTGGAGTGGTCAGTCATCCAGAGTCTCTTGAGAGAGACCTACGTGGTCAACATGCATCAGGATATATATGTACCCTTGATAACATGTCTTTAGATGTAGGTGATTGGCACTGGTTGCTAGTGAAAATATAATGTTGAACATTGGAGTTGTCTTCGTTCGGCGTTTATTTTATTAATAGTGTGTATATAAGTATGTGGCCCCGTAGCATAACTTATAACAGTGCCGTTAAAAACAAAGCGAGTCAAATATTTTTGTCAACCAATGTGGCTAAACAGTGGTATTAAATCTGCAATAAATCAGCGTGACTACTACAAACGCTAGGGTAATGAAACAAGCTACAAATATTGGAAAAAATAAAGTTACAAGTAAGATGTTCAAAGCGAAAAAGAATTATTTTTACTCTTGAATAAACAATGAAAGAAAATCTCCTAATGAAGTATGGAAAATTCTACGTGAAATCAAACAAAATTCTAATTCTCCATTGCCTGATTCTATAATGGATGATTCTAATACT
>JAUELC010015315.1:0-13221 GCA_031471745.1 Cryptochiton stelleri
ATAATACCTCTACTAATAATACAAACACAAACAACCAACGTCAATAATACCTCTACTAATAATACAAACACAAACAAACAACGTTAATAATACCTCTACTGATAATACACACACAAACAAACAACGTTAATAATAACTCTACTGATAATACAAACACATACAACCAACGTTAATAATAACTCTACTGGTAATACAAACACACACAACGATGTAATAATAACTCTACTGATAATACAAACACACACAACGAACGTTAATAATAACTCTACTGATCATACAAACACAAACAACCAACGTTAATAATAACTCTACTGATAATATAATCACAAACAATCGACGTTAATAATAACTCTACTGATAATATAAACACAAACAATCAACGTTAATAATAATAACTCTACTGATAATACAAACAACCAAGGTTAATAATAACTCTATTGATAATATAAACACAAACAATCAACGTTAATAATAACTCTACTGATAAAACAAACACAAACAAACAACGTTAATAATAACTCTACTGATAATATAAACACAAACAATCAACGTTAATAATAACTCTACTGATAATACAAACACAAACAACCAACGTTAATAATAACTCTACTGTTAATATAAACACAAACAATCAACGTTAATAATAACTCTACTGATAATACGAACACAAACAATCAACGTAAATAATAACTCTACTGATAATACAAACACACACAACCAACGTTCACAATAACTCTACTGATAATACGAACACAAACATGCAACGTTAATAATAACTCTACTGATAATACAAACACAAACAATCAACGTTAATAATAACTCTACTGATAATACAAACAGAAACAACCAACGTTAACAATAACTCTACTGATAATACAAACAGAAACAACCAACGTTAATAATAACTCTACTGATAGTACAAACACAAACAACCCAGGTTAATAATAAATCTACTTATAATACAAACACAAACAACCAACGTTAATAATAACTCTACTGATAATACAAACACAAACAGCCAACGTTAATAATAACTCTACTGATAATACGAACACAAACAATCGACATTAATAATAACTCTACTGGTAATATATCAACAGAAACAAACCACGTTAATAATAAATCTACTAATGGTACAAACTCAAAAACACAGAGTAACAAGTGTAAAATCAACAAATGATGAAGTCCGCCATATTTAACTGAGCGGAAGCCGTAAAACGTGTCAGCTGGCCCCAACCTCTCTAGCGGGAAGATAGATAATCTCTTCTTCTCCTGCACTCTGCGGCATTGTGGCCCCTACAGCTGCTAAAAAGTCTTCCTGTATCAGTCCTCAAGGTGTGCAGATGTCCCAGAACCAACTTAATTGATCAAAATTCGACAACAAATCCATTAAAGATAATCGATACATATGAACGCAATATGTTAATATGTGAATAGGGTTTACGTGACGTCAGACCATACGTAGAATCAATTCCTCACCTTCAAAAAAGCCGGATTTCGATTGGAAAAAATTCAGCTGGAGATTATGCTGACAGTCGATATGGTCGTCTCCACAGCTCTGCTTGGTATAGTAGGGTATTGTAACTTTCAATGCCGATTACTCCGCTCTACGTGACAGTTGAACGCTAAAGTAAAATGTTTTCTTACTCAGATGAAAATAGGCTTTTACCCACAGTCAACTTTATCAAAAGTTGTCTATTCTTTATACAGTACCGCTTTTGGAAAATTAATACCAGTCTGTGGCCAGTTGAAACAACTCACGGGTAATATAAAACAAACATGGCCGCCTTCTCTTCAAATTCGTTTTCTAAAGATAATAAAACTTACAAGAAATATAGATTGTTGGTTGGCTTGGTTTCTGTCTTTGTTTTCGCAACTTATTTTATGCAAAGTCAAAACTGTTGCAGCCGTCTGACTGAACAAAGGGAACTAACTCGTACGGGGAAATGTATGTAAATGCTTATCAATTTTTAGGGTTTGAAAAATTACATTTATTATTGTTGTATTTTATATGTGCTGTGATATTTCGAAATTTACTAATCTTACCGTACTCAGAAAAATATATAAGGTGAACAAGGTTGAAACGAATCTGCGTAGGCTAACAGAAATTCTTCTGCCACTCCGAATCGGGTGTTTTCATGGTAGCGATAGTGGTCAAGCTTTGACTTTGATCCCAAACTAAGATCGAGACAAACAGGTCTTCATCTGGTTTAAAGTAAATCAAATCTCGCACAGGAAGGCTTGATGGATAGTAAATTCGTTATTGGCGCTTTTCGTGCGGTGTACGAACTTTTATTAGCGTCCTTTAGCTCGTACACCACTTCGCCTGCGGCTCAGGTTGTACGAGCTTAAGGACGGTCATAAAAGTCCGTACGCCAATAACTAATAATACCGCCTGTTTTATATTAATCCAACGGAGATCTAATCCAAGAATATTGTTTACCATGGTATTTGGTAATATCAAGTGGCTGATACATACGCCAGAAGTCTAGATTGTAATTATATGGTTGTATGTATGGTATATGTTATAGCACAATCAAACATGCAGCTGACGGACAGACAGAACATCTGCTATATATATTAATCCACTGAGACCTAATACAAGACCATCATTTAAGAAAACAGTTTAGGTAATTTGTAGTGGCAGATACATAAGCCAGAAGTCTAGATTGTAATTATGTAGGTAGGTATGGTATATGTTTTATCAAATTGAAATAGCTGACAGACAGACCGTCTGTAATATACATTAATCCACTGAGGCCTAATACAAGAATATTGTTTATGAGAAATAGGTTATATCAAGAGGTAGATACATCAACTAGAAGTCTATAGATTATATTATAGTGGTATGTATGATATATGTAACTTATAGCACAATGAAATAGCCGACGGACAGACAGACCGTCTAAATGACATCTTTATTACAGATATAGCAATCGAGAAACCCTACATGCCCACTTCTATTTATTTCATGGCGATCGCTCATGTCATATTACCGGGCCATAAATGATTGATATTGCCCCGGAAGACAAATCTTTGTATGATAACTTCCCAAAGGAAAGCAATCACACAAAGATGCCAATTTATGAATGTTTATGACTCACGCTGGAAAGATATTAACTCAAAATCTATCTTACAATATTTTTAATAATCGCACCTGTAAGGACTACAAAATTTGCTCTTTATATGTTTGGCTGGTCCTTTACATCACCAATATGAAGGCGATGTTACGTTGCCGTCAAAATGCTGTCACCAATGCAGTGTAGTCGGATACAGTGCAATATTTCCAGGTTATCCAACGACAGCCTGCGTGATACAATTTGCAACAATATACGTTACGTCGTGACATCACCATAGCCATGACGTCAAACATTTGATGAAATTTTATTATGACGTATGAGCATGGATGTTATAATCACTAGTTAAAATAACACATGTTATCACATGGCTCGAGAATGGAAATACAGGTGTTGCAATGGGAGAAACGTTGGATATCGCACCAAATCACAGCACAATAATGGCGCCGTGACAACCAATCATTGTTCTGTAACCTCTTTATTCCGACCACATAGCAAGAAAAACACATCTCTTCTTTTAAACCCTTACTGATAGAGGCGCCGTTCCCGCTCTGTTCAACCTCTGTAAACACAGACATTAGTATTCAAGCTAACGTCCAACATTCACGACAGTATAGACTCAGGTCAGTTGAGCGACATCTCTTTACGAGCCTATTCAAGGAGACGTCAGACGTGTATTTTGAGTAACACGATCTGACATGTAATCTATTCTATCTGTACTTTCCTTCCGCTGCCATTATTCGGGCTGATCACAGGGTCGATATATGGGTCTAATTTGTCTTCAGAATCCACAGGGAGTTGGCTAAAGACGGTCAAATTTATAAGACGTTAGTCTACATCTATCTTCATGAAACTAGGCACAGAAAATCTGTAGGCCTATTACCAAATTACATAGCTTCAAAGCTGGGTCCGTAAAGTCCGTAAAGAGACGAGCCCCAATCCCCTCCTCCTCCCCCGGACTTTATCCCCCGCAGACCGGATTCCCTGCGGACAAGATCCCCTCTGGGGAGGGGGTTAAAGCTGAGCAGGGCTTTGTATTAAGTCCGAGAGGGCTTCCTGCCCGGGCAGGGGGTGGGTCCGGGCGGGGCTCGTGTCCGGGCATGGATCTTGTCCGAGGGGCTCCTGTCCGGGGGACGGGACGTCCATGAGTGCTCGTGTTCGTACCCCCGTAAATCAGTTCTCAGAAAGGTCACCATCAAAGCATACGGGCCTTGTCATTATTCGGGCTGACCACGGAGTTGATATAGGCCCAATATGATACGACACCAGTCTGGAATTTTACATCAGGATTTTCTATTGAGATCTTTATCACTTTACTGGTGTCCGTGTACACAATGGCGTCTGGATCACCTTAGTAGACGCCATTGTGGCTATCATAACGCCGGTGTAGATCATCAATATGAATAGGATAATTTCGACTTGGGGTCCGTATAATTGCCTACTATCGATTTAATTCCGGGTCAATATGAATAATTTATGACCCTGTATTACGACAAGCCAGTCTTTCCTAGTTATCATGGAAAGCACTTGATTCATCTTTAAACTAATATTAATTTTTGTATGTAAGTTGGAATCTTGCATTCTACTCTAATTGTTCAGTTGATATAGACTTCGCTTTTAGCACTTACTTTGTATACCTATCATATCATTTAACAATTATGAGTTAGTATTAGTAACTATATATCCCTCGAATCAATTGATATTCATTATCCCAATGAGGCCATCTTCCCGGGGAAAGGCTGATGTGGCCAGACATTGTGTAATCCTGTGGAGTCGTAGCCTTTTGCATCTTGACTGTTTTAGCCATCCTTCTGTCTGACAGCGATCAGCGCAGCCATCAAACCACAGAGTAAACATGTAACCATCTTCCAGGGTTCCAAGGCTGATTTCGTTACAAAGTTTGTTATCAACATTGCCGCGCTTACTACGTTTCGGCGGTCAGACTGAGATCAAAGTGAAATAGCGAAAACGAATAGACCAATCAAATACATTTACTAATTTACAAACAGTGTATCGCCTCTGTCAGAATATCATGATAAACAGTGGAATAAATGTTCCATAACTTCCACATCGTCTTGTACTGCGCGAGCTATGTGCAGAGGAAAATTACACCATGGCTTAAACCGCGACCGGTGACGCTAACAAGAAGTGTCATCTCCTCTTTGTTTGACGAGAAATATGGTGGAAGTGTGACAAGGGGAGGAATAAAGTTTCACGCCGGGACCTTTTCTCGTGAAGATGCGATGAGACAGGATAGCCCTGAAGCGACATAAGTTAAGCTTTTCGTTCTTGAATCGATGTTCATCTCACCAATGTGGTCCATGAGTTAGAATCCGTTATATTCTACATCGAAAACGTCCGTATGTTGAAAACTGCTTGTGGTAGTCCATTTTCTCCACCATTCTTACTGTCACTGCCGCCATATAAATCGAATACTTTTTTAATTGCGGCGTTAAACACCAATCAAACAGCCCATAACTAAAGTTACAAGTCTTCTTGTAGATTTTAAAATATTATCTAAATACAATTTGTATCATCCAGTGAAGATTGTAGGACTCGTACTGAGCTCCCGAAACCTTTAATAAGAGGCCCATTCCACCAAACAGTTTTTGATCTTAGTCAAAATTTTGAAACGCTCTTAAATGTCTTAATTTTGGCGTGAAGAATATAATATTGAGGGATAATTACCTTCATACGACGAAGTCACTCACACAGACGAAACAACTTAAAAAGTCAGACTAACATGTAAAATCCGTTCCTCAAAATTTTGTCTAGAGTCAGAAAAGACTATGTGGAATCTGCCTTTTTGCGGCATATTTAGTTCTATACAGAATACTAGCTAGGCTCGTCTACCATTATGTAGACGCATCGAAAAGCCACATCAGATCTGACTGTGGAGAAAAAAGATAATAATTTTGCACCGTACCTCAATTTTGGTGAACACAACATATGCCTAAACTCAAGTTTCCCATCTGAATGGTATAAATAGCATATTTACAACGAGTTTTGTTAGCTGAAATATCGATTTAACGGCCTTTGTTTTAGCCTCCCATCAACAGATTTTCTCTTTGAAAATGATTCCCGCGCACTGCCTTATGGGGAAAAGTCAAGTGACGCATACAATATCGCTTAATTTAACCTTTGTGCCGCATACTTCATCATAAATTGCTTCACACGGCCCATACACGGAAAATGTCGGTAGTCTCCCGTATCTTTGTCCGACTGGAACTGAATGAGCCGAGATTAAAGTCTCGACGAAAGGGAAAATGATTTAATTCTCTATGGTTAGAATATCGTTACAGAGTAGGCTGTGGTAGATCCGCAGCAAAAACGCGTAGTAGTTTTTTACGATAAGTGAATATAATGAATATTCAATTAGGTGACGTCAGGTTTCTCGAATGGCGCTCTCCCGGATTGATCATGGGACGGATCATGTGACGCATTTTATGAGCAATCTCACGCGACTGAACAAGGTAAGTTAAAACTCTGTAGCCCTATATGATTTCCACATTGTCGAGGAAGGGCTACAAAATAGGTATAACCTTTCTGGAGAAAAACAAAAAGGTCAACATTTGAAAATATTTGCGTTAACAAGCAAATATATGTAGCGGACCTTTTCAAAAAAAATAATTACCACGTCCTGGAAACCCTGACTGAAAATATATGTTATGGGAATAAACATGGGAAATGAGTAACGCAAAAGATAATCCAGTTAACTAGTGTTTTAATTGAATGTGTAAGAGTATAGTTAGGACTATAAAGCTGCACGGAAAGGAAATGTTATTGCGCCTGAACACACGATAAGCTTATTTAAACAACCAAAATTACAACCATTGGCTTCATGTTTTACAGAGATTTTTCACAGATGTAACGTTTCTTACGAGAACAAGAAGTGTCTTTCCAATGATAACCAATAAATTTATTAAAGAATCCGATCTCCATACAGCGTTCCTTCGTCTCTACGTCCGTATTGGGCTCCCCGGGTCCCCAATTAGTGAATCTCACTTTCTCGTTTGTGTGACTCCATCGGTACGTCTTCCTTATCTTACGACCACCCATATAAAAATCATCTTGAGCTAAAAATCAAAATAAAATATCTATAATTACTGCATGCCTATCGGAGATCTGCCCCCAAACATTTCAAAATCCAAATAAACCGTATCTTTTACACGCATCTTTCTGCCATTGTCCACAGTAAAGGCTTAAAGTAGCACAGGCGTTCCAAAATTAGGTATTTTTGCGTTATTACAGAATCACAGGAGTTATAAATAGTTTTCTCAGTAATTAAAAGTTAGAGGCTTTTCGTTCATTCCACCCCCCAGATTTTAATGGATTGATTGTTTGGTGTTTAAGGCCGTGCTGAAGGATATTTCACTTGAAGGACGACATTGTACCCAACAGTAAATATATAGCCACATTTACACAAACCATAAAATGTGAGGTGTTTTGCTTTCTTGGAAAATAATGTTTCTCCAGTGCTAAGTGAAGATAGCACGACTATGCTTGAAACATGCTGCCTTTATCCAAAGGGAGGCTAAGTGAACTCTGCATGGGACAGGCTTTGATATACCGACGCTACTCCAAGTCAACGGTTATTGGCCAAGCCCATTCAAGATTCAATATGTTAAGTCGTTACAAACATGCACTGGCCTGGATCAAGCGTTGAATTCGAATATATAGCAGGATGTCTCAGCTTGTACCCATGGCATAGTTTTTATATTAACGTAACTGATATAATTTATGCACAAACTTCAAAACTTCGTTTAATCGAGGCAATCGGAATTTGTTGAAAATCCCTAATTTTGAGCGCCTATGTGATATAGTTTGTATTTCTATAAACACCCATCTGTAATATAATCATAATAATATTTAATACATTTCAAAACGGGTCTATTTAATTTATAGTCACTAAGATGATTGGATAGAACAGAAGGATTGTATCAATATTATGTAACAAAGGTCTCAGTAGGTTACGCCCTTTGGCCAAGGGCAGTGTGTTCCGAGCATAGTCATGCTGTCTTTACTCAGCAATGAAGGAACATTAATTTCCCAACAGAGCAAAACACATTGTATGGTTTGTGTTAGCATGGCTATTTACTGTTGGATTACACCGCCGTCGTATAAGTGAAACACCCTTGAGTACGACGTTAAACACCAATCAATCAATCACACAATCAACCAGTAGGTTATTTTAAATTGTCATGACAAGCGAAGGCGAAAGTAAAAAAAACAACAGCAACACCATTACGAACCCTTCTTGGCGGACAAAGTGGTCCTCAAATAGAGATTTTCTTCTGGAGTGTCAATTTTCAGCAAATAAGCGCCATGTTCTTTAACACACGCGACCAAGGCGTTCTTCCAGTTCTTCCGGTCTTCACTAAAGAAATAACAACTTCCGGTTTCCGGATTTTTCACAAAGTTTGCCGGACAACCTGGTAAAGTGCATACAAAAATACTGTTAGTTATAACTGCCTTAAATCCATCTTCTCAGTTTTTATCGCGCAGCAATTCCGCAGCGTGATCTCACTGGTTGTAAGCAGAAGTATATAAACCAGAAGTGTGCAACGCACGTTGTATGGTCTCAACGGCATTAAAGTATTTGACCAGTTTTTAACGATTCATGTGACGTAGGTTGCGCATTGACCCATTCCGCGCAGTTTGAATTTCAGACAACAAATGGTGAACCATGGGTAATAAACTAGTACCTAAAACGGCACTATTTAAACCATCAAGTTGCAAGCGATCCACTAGCTTACCTTTAAATGTCTTATTTTAATAAGTAAAATGCACCAATAAACTGAGAAAAAAATTATTTGTCAACTCCAAATGTTATAAATGGTTTAAGAGGTTTTCAATGATTCATCTGGCGAGTTTCGATTTTCAAACTTCATATATGCTGTACACTAGAGGGCGCTACTCGTAAAAGCTATCCTAGACATTGCTTCAAAGCCGTTGATCTGGAATAATTGGGGCGTTGCATACTTCTAGTTAATAGACTTCTTTTGTAAGTCATTATGGATTGAGAATTCGCTTTTTTTTACTGTGATTCTTAGGTTCCAGTGGTGGATGTTTGGTTGTCATCTGTTACTATTGTGATTTCGTCTATCTCTTGTCGTAGACCGATGCTCAAATACCATCGTGTAGATGCCCGTAATGTAATAAAATCCCGCAATGTAATAATTGTTACATTACGGGCAGCAAATGTAACCCGTAATGGTATAATCTTACATTACGGATTATTTTATTACAGGTAACACTTGCTAACCGTCATGTAACAGTTATTACATTACGGTATTTTATTACATTACGGGCGTCTACACAGCGTGCATATGTCAGTGGATTACGTAGAGACAGATTGACAATCTTTAGTTGGGAACTTGGCAGAGAGTTCGGTTACCATTCTATCACGAACCTCTGTAGCTCAGTCGGTTAGAGTGTGGACCATGTCAGCCAGAGGTTCCTGGTTCCATCCCTGGTAGAGGATTGCACATTTTTTTTTGTCTACAGTTATAAATTATAAAAGGGGAAAATAAACGTAAACATTACTTATGTGACTTCACACGCATATAGTTAAATGCACCATTACAATGTCTACCTACCGGTCAGTTAATAACAGAGCCATCGGGATTTTATTAAAGACACCAACTTTTGAGTTTATTGACATCCAATCCTTCGGTCTGGGAACAAAAAACATTTACATACCCCCCCCCCCCCTCCCCCCCCCATAAAAAGCCCTACATCAACAACAACAACAACAAACAAAACAAAAACAAAAAACTGACTAAGCTTAAAGAAATCAAGACGTAAAGAGAAAAATGATATTCATTTAACATGTAGTTTAACTTCCCTCCCCTCTATCTCCCGCCGCAATAACACTGAACATTCTATCAAACATTACCCCCCCCACACACTTATTTGATTATAAACAAGCCTCTTCCCTAATCTCCGCGCAATAAACTCTAGTCAGCTTTAAAATGCCACCAACAGAAACCGTATTCAAGACCAGAATAATAATTAAGATAGTTAACTCACCGTTGTTGGACACCTGTAACATAAAATCAAATAAGAAAGTAAAATTTTTGAAAAATGACGCACAGAATTAATGTTAAAATGTGAAGAATACAGATTACAATTGAGATTACATTTAATTTATTTCGTTTGCATGGTGTTTTACGCCCTATAGTATAATACTGAAGGCTTTTTCAATTATAGAAATGCGTTGCCAATATTGACGGTGTAATGAATAAATGAGGTCTTCAAAATGAGGGGGCAACCGAGCTCTCCGTGACAGTTTCAACTTTTCCATCAGAGAGTTTTAGAAAAAATGTTTCCTGCTAAAAAATGTATCAAAACGAACAAAAAATAAACCCCAATCAATCTCAGCCACGGGGTCCCATTTTACGAAATATAATTAGCTTATTATTATGTTTTAACATTTATATTTTTATAAAAACACATATTCTAGGTAAACTCTCAGAGACAAGTTTTATAATGGATCTTAATCTCGAGTTGTTATGGGTAACCTTTATACATCTCGAGAGAAGCTATGGTAATACATGTAAAGGCAGATTTTTCTGGAATAGTCCAAGTGTTTGGGTAGAGATTGAGCTGGATGCCTTTATTTCGTTAAAAACAAACAATGGCGTGTAACAAATATGGTTTTTGTGTTTGTTTGTGTCATTGTAAGTGTATTGTATATTTGTACCAGACCTAGACGTTAGAGTTATCACATAAAGAGATCATACCCATCTATGCAATTATTTAACAACAATTGAATAGATCTTTATTACTTTTGTATGGCTGTTGGTGACATTTTGCGGTCTTTTTTATTAAACTTACTACAGTTTGGAACATTTTATTTCGGTTTCTGGAAGGACTTAACAATCTCTTCAATGGTTATTGTGTAATACTTTAGTCTGTGATTTTTAAAGGAATTATGGGCGCTGTCCTTGACCATTATTTCTAACGTAACCATCAACTAAAATTGGAATAATCAAGCGAAAACGTCATTGGACGTTATTCAAACATATTTATAGCACCATAATTATATAAATTTAGAACTCTGAATCTAACGACAACGTCCATTCGTTCGAAGCTCCACACACGCAAACAAATACCTACAAATGTGCTCACCTGAATTTGTGAGATTTTCAGATCCGCCACATCGTCTTCTAAATCCTCCACTCGGTCCTCTATATGTTCCAGCCTAGCCTCAAATGCCTCTTTAGTGTCGGGAACCTTGTTTGAGAAATCACCGGGATACCCAGTATAGTTAAGCAATACAGGGTTTAATTCTCCAGTTAGTCCTTCCAGTTTTCCCATTGATTTAGATAAATTTGCCATCATTCCGTTTAAGTCCATACCGTTCAAACCTGTCAGGTTTAAATGTTCAAACGGGTTTTCATTTGGTTTGACTCGACTATCGTCGTATATTTTTTTCATCGATTCAGAAAAATCAAACGGATTTTTCCACGGATAGCTGCTTGGTGGCTCGTTGTTTATATTTTCTAACAATTCCGGAAAATTATAGGCCGAGGCGACTGAATCTGGATCGATTTGGCTAAAGTACCGATCCATGATATCACTTTTATCCCCAAAGTCTGACGGATTAGCTGCATTTGTATCATCGTACCGTTTTTGGACAGGCTGTTCACCAGTTTCTCCCAAAAGTTCCATCATTGCGGCAAAGGAGTCCTCATGAGGATCATTGCGCTCTACTGTCGCACATTCAGCAGCGACAAGGCAAAAGAAAGCCAAAGTAATTCCGACTAACATTTTCAACGTCTGCTCTCTGTATGGACACCAAAATGCGTTTAAAACTCAACCAGCCTTTTTATACCTCGCATATTCCACATTGTCGACCCCCATGAGCAATTACCCAACATCCAATACCATGTAATAACTTAAATTATCGGCCGAGCTGCCCTTTATAAGCCTATTACAGCCTATATAAATACATTGAATTTAATATATAGGAAACTGTTCTTGGTAGTATAATGCCCAATTAAGGTCATGGTCACAGTATATTTAAGCACGATTTACGTCGAACTTATATATATAAGTACAAAATTGTTCACCGTAGGCCTAATGTCAAAGGTTCACTTGGAATTTGACAGCAGAATACTGTATTGCGAAACAAATTTTTTTTTTTTTAACTATATGAAAAAACATAGGGGCCTACATTTATAAACCCGATCGATGGGCGAACAATACAAGCCTTAGTAACATGAATGGGATGGGCATCAAATTAACGGCACTTAATAATAGAAAAATGTTAATTCATTCGAATATGGCCAGACAAGTAGCTGTCTCTTCAGCAGGGTCTCTTAGATGGGTATTGCCTAGAAAGTTTTGCTCCGACGACAATTGCTCCTGTGACAATTTCTCGGACGACAATTGCCCCGGCGACAATGGCTCCGACGAAATTTGCTTCGGCGACATTTGCTCCGGCGACATTTGCTCCGGCGACAATTGTTTCAGCGACAATTGCTCAGACCCCAATTTTGACCTGATGTATTTGGTACCATCCCTTGCGACAATTTTCGTCGGAGCAATTGTCGCGCGAGCAATTATTGTCGGAGCAATTGATGCCCTGAGACTGTTAGACCACAGAATGGTATGGAAGATGCGAGGGGTGGAATAGAGCGCTTTGTTGATTTTCTTAATTATTTCCCCAGTATCTCCCTGTGGCTCCCGGGCCCGGGTACGATGTACCTTCTTCAACCCCCGTCTCATGGGTCCTACTCTTCTGATTAGAAAGCAGTGTGATTGAGATTTTAAGGTGATTGAGGAATCAAGGCTTACGGTTACACTACAGTTGTAACCTCGCTGGTCTAAGCCATATTATTTTTTTAAGTGTTTCTTGGTGAGACTCCAATGCTTGTCATTCCAACTGCAGGGTCTCGTTCTTTCAAAATCTACAACTGCTCGTATATGAGTGCTTAATTTTCCTGGGAGCAGTGAGATTAGCTCATATTGCTTCCCATTATATCAATAAGAAATCAATACATAGTTTAATGGTGCAGAAAAGTGCAATCTGAATATATAGTGTGCAGTAAGATTTGTGACATGGGGAACCGACAGTTTTTATTACGTTCAGCGTTTGGTCATGCTCGTGCAGGTGATAATGCTAATATTATACTAT
>JAUELC010015425.1:0-13221 GCA_031471745.1 Cryptochiton stelleri
TTTAAACTTGCCATCTTTCGTCCCGTGGGGCGTAAATGCGTGGATGCTTGTTGTTTTCCCTACTATTCACACCTTTGTGTGCACAAAAATACGCGTCCTACCTACCTACCTACCTACATGTACATAAAAACCCATAAGAGCTGTCGAAAATTGTCAATGTCGATTTGTACTGAATGGCGAAGTACCATGCAGTACACGCATTGTTCTTCCACGAATCACTTTCCTAGAATTACACGACAGCTCACGTTGGTTGGCTGAAAGTTCAATCTCTGTCTAAATATGGATATGCTGACCAGAAGAAAGCATTAAGAACCAAGCTAGTTATAGACAGAAACAAACTACAAGGTCCGTGATACTTTTAGGTTTAACTGCAATTATCAATAAATTAATATAAAAGTGGTCTAACTCCGAAGACGGTTAAACTCATTTGAACTAAACATTTCGGCGCTTTATTTTGCCATCAGCTGAAGAGTAATGTAGGAAGTGACATGAAACATACGGTACATTATGTATATAATGATCAGCGATTAAAACATCAATCACACTCGCAATCACACCCAGGGCATTTGAATTTATAAACAACAATGTTGTGATACTTTTTACGAATTGGATTATTAGTGTTTGTAAAATTAAAAAAAGAATGTGGTCTTTACAAACCGTATAGATCCAAACAAAAACACAAAAGACGTCTTTGACGTTTATAAATTCAAATGCCCTGGGCGTGATTGTGATTACAGTGGTAATTACATACTGTACTATGTAAATCTTATCAGTGGCAATCAAGGATTCATTAAATTAGCTAACGTAGAGTTTAGTTTTAGTACAACATTTTTAAAATAAAATACGTTATAACTTTTATACAATCGCAGATTCTTTTATTAACAGTAAAAATAATAGCCTACATACCTTATGTATACCGTATAGTCTGGCGGTCAATAATTTCCAAATCGGCACCGGTCCTGAGATCTATTTATTATGTTTATAAAGGGCCTCAAGGAACTTATTTTTATGTACAGAAAACTTCAATATAGGAAATGTCAACTTTATTTGTCAAACGAAACTGGACGCAGACACTACATGTCAGTATATCAAAAAAATTGTACTGCTCAAAAGTGGAGGGGCTCAGCCCCCAACCCGCAAAAAGTAAAGGGGGTCTGTCATTCATCACATTATCTGTTTATCGTAGTGTGGATATGTGAGATGTCCGTTTATGGATGCACGGATACCAATTAAAGCTGACTTTGAATAATTTCCCCCACGTATTGGCCGTGCCCCAGCATAAAACCTACGAAGAAGCTCATTCAATTTACCACAGGTCCGGTGCTCAAAATCGGGGGATATGTTGCGTTCCACAAACCAGTCTGAAAAAAGGAAATGCTTGAAAACAATCGGAACAATATTTACAGGTAAGCCGATTCTTGTTAATTTAAAAAAAATTGCCGTGAATTACTAGGTTTGATATTTTTAGGTTAATAACAGCCCTTTACTTTTACATCAATCCCAATAAATATTTCAAATCGAAAATCAAATAAAAATATATTGGTTTAATCAATTCATTGAAAACGAAAATCAAATCGATTGCTAGCAAATGTTTTAATGTTTGTATTTGTCCCGTGCCTATTGCAATTTGTACAAATTCATAAAATTTACGAAATAAACTTACCTTTAAACACTCTCACACCCCATTTTGTTTGTTTGACAGTTGCTGCTTCAAGCCTGGCACTTGCTAAATCATGCAGACGTTGTTCGGATGCCAAATTAAAACGGCTTTCATTTTTAATTTCGACGGGCTCATCTACAGCAAACAGAACTTTTGATAGTCCTTCGTCATCGCTGTCACGCATTAATTCTGCTATTTCGTTTACGTAGTCAATTCGTACCGGAATGCCCTTTTTCTTTCTCCCTCTATGCTCTCAACTGTATAGTATTCGTAAGTCCCTAAAGGCCTGTCTACGCAAATAACTTGACATTTTCTGCCCTTAAAATAAACCTTCTCTCCAATTGAAAACTCTATTGCTGTTGTCTTTGTTTTTGCTTTGTCGTATGGGTTTTTCATTTTTTTTTTGTTACTACACCTCTTTAAAAGAATGGACTCGCATGGAATAGAACAAAACGTGTCGTACATTTTGCGCGTGGAAAATGTGATCTATTGCTTCACAATGGTCTGTTGGCGCAGTGCCAATACGTTCCTTTTATGTAGTAAAACAAAACATCAAGGGTAATAGAATAACCCAGAATTCGATAACTCGATCCCTGATATGTTATTAAAATTAAAACAAAAACCTATGACACTTGGTTTGATAAATGCATGGTTCATACCCTTTTTGTTT
This sequence comes from Cryptochiton stelleri, assembly GCA_031471745.1. NCBI lineage: Eukaryota > Metazoa > Mollusca > Polyplacophora > Chitonida > Mopaliidae > Cryptochiton > Cryptochiton stelleri. The sequence continues at coordinate 2,331 of JAUELC010015425.1, forward strand.
ATTTAACTTAAATGTTTGTTCATAATTTTATTGATAATGTCAGTTGGATTATATGAGTGATACGTTGGAACACAAATAAGTCACATTGCCAAGAGGTTAAATTTAAGCGAAATCCGAAGAAGGCAATTGTGGAAAATAAAAGCATAATACGGACGGCCAATGGTCGTGAATTCCGCTCTGTACGGTTTGACAAGTGCTACCCAATCTGTCATATTGTAGCTATGGTTTTCGCGCGTATGGTTGATACATGCACTATACCAAGAAACTATGTTCAAATCATTACTGATAGACAAAAGGGCAAATCTGGAGGATGATTTTTGGTCAATCGAAACCACTCCGGATAAAACAGAAACCTGTGATTATTCTATATAACCAGTGAATAAAGTTTCCAGTGAATAAATGTCCAGCTCCGAGAAGTCTTTATACCTCTCTTTGCCGGTATCATCTTTTCGTATTGCTTAAAGCACACCAAAGCCTGCTTGTACAATAAATAGCAAATTCACGGAAAGGCTTTAAACGCATCAAGGATAATGGTCGTAGGTTTACAACACCTTGATTAACACACTGGCTTTCTGCTGGTTTTAATGTATCACCAATTGTCTAGTCTGTTGACCTTGTGTTCGACTCGCCATGTAACTGACATCTCATTTAACCGGATGAACCATACAACTCTTACTCGACAATTTTTTTTTGCGATAACCCTCCGAGTGAGAGTGAAATGACTGCTTCCAATTTCAATGACGAACAAATTAGGCTGGCATCTTATACCCGTACAGTGAAAGGAGCACTGTTAAGAGTAAAAACAGTCTCAATTGCCATCCCGTTTTTACTGACCAGAAAACATACCTTTCCTCTTCGTATTGTAATACAAGAGACGTGTGTTGGTATATGAATATGTCCAAACAGAAATAAGAAGGTACCATACATTGTAATTCTGAGGTTCAGAATAAAACCGGTTAATCTTGTTTAATCTGGTGATTTCTCTACTGAACTGTTTCCCCTTATATGACCTTGTCATATTTATCACAATACCAGGATGTCTTCATTATTTTTTTTATTTATCAAAATATTAAGATGAATTACCTCGAAGGTATACTTGACAATTGTTGCGGACGAGTTACACTACTCCCACCAACATATCGCAATTTACGTAAGATTTATTGTCCAGAAATGTATACCGCCGCAATCACCTTATACTTTTCTTTAACAGTGTCATATTTGTTCATTAGCCCGCACGTTCCTATGTACAGCATGGAGCGGAACCAGAGGTATATGATGGAGGCCTATCGAAATAAGCTTCCTTTCATTAAAAACAAAAGTTGACGACTCACCTTGGTGTTGCTTAACATATTTGCTTTCATCGTTTAAACACTTTGAATGACATTGTCAAGTTCTAGTCTGTTTACATCAGTGCTGACTCTCAATTTAAAAGGCATCTCAAGCGATGAGTATAAAAACAAAACATACTCATCAAATAAAAGTGATAAGGCATAACCCGACAAGTGTGAGTGACATGTCTGTGTCCAACCACATGACGGGCAAACTAGGCACGCAACTTACCCCAATACCGGGAAAGGAGCACAGTAAAGTTTACGCAATTGCCAAAGTCTGACACATTTTTTTCATGCTGAAAACGATCTGAAATCTCTTCCGGAAATGAAGCCAGTCATATACAAATTGTTTTCTTGCCGTAGGTTTGTTGGATAAGTTATTCCAGAGGACTCGAACTTGGTGTTACTCAAATTCACAGCAATCCGGTTGGATCTTACTTTATCTGACGATTAATCTACTGAACTGAATATATTTAATACAATAAAGCAGCAATCCACATGAAATGTAATAAACGCAGTCTCACAGGGTTTATGGAATGCGGGAAGCACTCTATCGCAAGCCCCTGTAATCCCAGTTCCACACCCGATGGAGGCAATCCATTATTTTCTCTTTTCTCTCGTTAAAAAAATATAAATATATATATATATATATGTGATGCGAGATTCATATGCATTGACTCTAATCACAAATCAACTGAGACGGATGAGCGAGTTAAATATAACTGGATATAACTGACGGCAGACCGTTGGTAATCAAAACCATACCGGATAATCTAGGAAACCTCAACCTGTCCTCTTTCTGCATTTGTATCACTTGTCTAGATATTCTTACCAATGATTGATATTCTATACCTTCGTTTAAGTTTCTCAAATTTGTTAGTGTTATTTCCTACTGACCAAAACGTGTATATGTAATATATTTCGAAACCCGCGACATGCCAGCGTATCGAAATCAGCTGTCATCTAGTTAGGACGAAGGGTAGACAATTCTCCTAGACCTTTATTAACATATTGACTTTGTGCTCGTTTTAGCACATCATCAATTATCTGTTTACATCGGAGGCGACTAGCCATTGGCTGACATATTAGGCTTTCTTTTCGGGATACACCATATAAATCATTGATTAATGAGGGCCATGTCCCGGAGTGTGGAGAATGTCTACGTCCAATTCTATAGAGATCAAATTAGGCACGCTTTATCCCAGCACCATAGAAATGGCCGATGGAAGCTCACGAAAGTGTCACCAGCGAAAGCATTTTCTTCGAATGTAAGCTCGTGAAAATTAGACAATTAACAAACAATTTGTTCTAGCGTTGAAAGGTTGTTCCAAACACGTATAGCAGAGTCAGCGCATTTTGTACGAATAATCTACATACATTGTTTATTCTGGTACTTTTCTGCAATTGATACGTTCAATAAGACACAGTATACATACAATATGGTATTGTCTTTCAAATTACCTGAAACATATAAGAAACATCATGCCTATTTAAGGTTACAATACCGTTTAATACACTACACATCGACATTCTTATTGAAGGTGGTATTTTGATACCAGTAGACCTAGTTAGCTTTCGGAATAATCAAATCTGTCTGTATAGGAACGAAAATTGTATTTATTGTAAATATATGCGTTTGGTTTCTGATAAACCAAAAATGACTTACTTTTTTGAAGCAAAATGCACGTTAACCTTTAAGCTTATATTGTGTACATGAAGTTGAAATCAATTTTATAAAAATCAAAAAAAAAATCAGTATATTCATTTCAGTGTCAAGACATAATGCAAAATTCATTTCAGACAGTAATAATACAACACAAGATAGGTAATAACAAATTCATAATTTATAGAATTGTATTGTAGATGTTTCTATGTTTTATTATGTTGACTGATTTCCTAGCTTGTTCAGTAACATTTCCTCTGGATACATTGGTCATCATTCACATAACGTGCTTTCAAAATGCATTTGATCAAGCAACGAAATGTTTAAACATACAAGCATGCATAAACATATATTACTCTGTTGAACGAAGTGTGTTATAGTAATATCCACTTCAAATTTGAAATGGCAACAATAAAAGCGTGGCCAACTGCAATTGTTTTACCCAATAACTAATCCTTGGGTAACAATGTAGCTTTGAGTTTGTTGAAGATGAGTTCCATTTTGTATTACTTTGTCCTTATTATAAAGATTTTAGAAACTTTATTGGAAGCATTTTTATTATTAAAAATACCCAGTGTGTTCAAATTGGTTTAATTATTTTAAAACTTCCCACAAAGTATTTTAAGAAAATTAGCAAAATGTATTTACATAGCCCTCAAACTACGTGAAAGTTAACTGGTCTTAGAATTGTTTTTGTATTTATTGTATTATGTAAATGAATTTCGCTACGATAGCAAATTTTGTAAAAATATGTTTGGACTATGGGCAATTTTACCAAAGTCAAATAAAGAATTGAATTGAAAGAAACATAGGACAATTTACCAACCAAACATAAATATATCTTCAATCACTTTCGGATTCTTGTTGACACTGTTCGTCTGGGTTGAGGAGAACTGATGAAAGAAACTAGCGAGCTTTATTGTGTGTTTGTAAATCGGATTAGCGTCGCTTTAATCGGCGGTAAGGGTGTTAGTGTAGCTCGATCAGTTTAAATTTAGAAATGTTTTGAATGAAAGCGTCGCCTGCTAACTCATTCTAAACCGGTAATGCGTCTGCAGAGTCTAATATAAAATCGTATAAGACAAACCCGGCTGAGATGGACAAATTTAATTCAGTTCGCTGTTCTCTTCCATTCTCAGCGGAACTGGCCAAATGCTGTGCTGATCTGAAAGCGAGAACTAAATCAGTTCCGATGGGAAAAAGAAAGTGTGAGAGTAAAAACCGATAATGGGAGAACGCATGCTAGCAGACATGACCATTACTTAGGGATTGGGGAAACACTTCAGCTATTCAACTGATTCAACAGGCGCGACAATGGCGAAGAGATTTCTAAATTAGTCTGATATCTTAGAGTTATAGTAAGTCCGATCAATCACCAGATACAACCATAGACTTACATGTTGTCCAGTCGACAACCCCAAGGAATGTTCCGCCGGAAAGCCTAAATACATTAGACGTATTTACCAAACTCCAGCCTTATCGCGCCTAGCGGGACTTTTAGATCCATGATAACTATACATACGTTCAACCATGGCCAAAGTGTGGATAACATTTGTTGTAGGGTTCTATGGAATTGTACTCTTGGCAGGTAAGCCATTCTTGTTATAGACAAATATTGTATTTGTCAGTTCTGGATATATACCAATGTCAGGATCGATCGTCGTACAATTAGCGTGCGCTTCCTGTTGAATACTATCGCAGGCAAAATGTTGAATTTATACATTCAAGAGGCGTCACAGAAACACATAGCAATCCTAGCTGCCTCTTAACAATATCCATGTACTATACAAGAAGACGAATACATTGTTGTTCAATCTGCTGATTTACTAAACAATAAGCACAGTTCTTTGATGTATTTGTTTTTTTTCTCCGACGCGGGCCAGTATATTTATTATGCCAACGGTTGGTTAATATCAAACTAACAGTATAGTTTGCGGAGTATTTTAATCTTGTAGTTGTAAGATTACATCGTTTTCAAAACGGTGCATTAATTAAGTGAACAGTAATAAATCAGAAAGTTCTCAAATTAAGACAAAATGAAGAAAGTATTAAGTTTTGAGATAATCAAATTAATTATTTGAGATTTTCAAAGACAGTTTACAACTGATAGCCGGGTCTTGTCAGCTCATCATAGTTATCATCCGTAAAATATCATTTAATCTCCACTACGAACAACATAACTAACAGTATCAAGTAGGGCATTTGGATTATTATAAAAAGTCATTATAGTGTATGTAAAACATGCTCATCATTTTGAGCCCAGGATAGTTTTAATTTCCATGAATACAGTAATTGGCTGTACAGTAGCTGATAAACAGAAATTGACTGTAATATATGAGTATACATAAACATGAGCTTTAATCGGAACACAACAGGTGGGAAATAACATTGATTTTTGTTTGTACTAAGACAGGAGTACACCTTGGATATGCTACTGTGGTTTTCTTCGGATCTTTGTGACGTCACGAGAAAAGCATCAGAAATCACATCTGGCGGAAACCGTTAATTGTAACCTAGTGATTAGAGCAAGGGCAAACTGGGTCTTTTCAGTTTAGATCAAAATATATACTAAATCATTTGAAGTGGAAAGCAAGGAATAGACGGGGTAATAATTAGCATCGTATTCTGTGCACCATTGCCTTCAATTTATATATCTTTTGTTCTCAGAAATGTAGATTGCTCTTGTTTTGTACAGACCCAGCTCAAAATCACAAATGTGGTATTGATTGTGGTTAAAAATATATACATTTAGATTGTTGATTAGCCTCTTCATACAAATGTGCATAATTGTCTTCCAATTAAGTGCATTCTTGCTCTTTGTCATCGGTAGAGTGGATTGTTTTAGTTAAGTTCCCTTCCAGTTCATAGTCGCATATTATTTGTGCCAAACAAGGTATCGATTGCACATAAAAGCATCAGATGTATTCTGATCATACGGTGCTTGCCTATGTATTTATAATTTGATTTGCAACTAAACATATAATCAAACACAACCACATTTGATGACTTTGAGTCATTGCGGACTTTATGTTCACGTAAGGAAATGGCAGTGTGGTTGAAGCCGATACTACAAAACTATATTGTAATATTTCTGAGCTATATTTGGACAGTAGATTTATTTAGAATACAATATGTGTAAAATAATATTAATTTTGTTTGTATAAACACAGAAACCCATATCCGAGATATTGTCGCGGATTTATGTTTGATTTTTGTAACACCACGCGAAAGACAAAATAGAACGGCACTATTGACAATGTGCAGCTTTTATTAAAGTATCTCAATCTATATCTCCAAAAACGACGTGAGAATTATTTTAACCCAGCATTCGAAAACTGGATCCCTCATGTGTTATAACATTGAAAATAAATGCAAACATCAATTGACATTTGCTTAGATAAAAGCTTTTTGTCTTCTTTATATTTTGCAATCTTTGCTAAAATGTACGTTAATAATGCTTCTGATATGATGAATGTGATTAATAATTGTGTACGTTTGAATGTTAAGAGTCATATACAAGAATGTACAAAAACATAGACATATTGTCAAATGTTTCAAATTTAACCAATATCCTAAGTAGGCATTTGTTGAAAATAAACGTACGGCCATTGAACGTGAATTCTAGTGTACGGTTTTGACCAGTGATACCCAATCGGTCGTATAGTAGGGCTAGTTATGGTTTTTGCGCATGAATTTCTGAGGAGTATATCGTGGATATGATATCGCGTTTGGTTGATACAAATGTTATGAAACTTGCAAATATCAAGATGCTAAGCTTAAGTCATCAGATACGGTGCCGATGAAACTGCAGTATAGATAGACCAGATAGAAGATCTTCGGCAATCGAAACCGTATAAAGCAGAAATGCCCATTATTATATACGACTGAATTTGTATTTCCAGTCCAGAAATGTCCAACTCAGAGAGGTTTTCATTCCTTCCTTTGTGAGTATCAGATTTCTGTATTTCTGTAAGTTCACCAAAGCCTTGTAGTACAATTGGTAGCTAAGTTAAACGCCAAATCTATAGACTATCGAGGACAATCGCCGGGGGTTGTACAAAACCTTGAATAAAATGTTAGCTTTGTGCTGCTTTCATCGCTCACCAGTTGTCTAGCTTGTTGTTAACATGGGCACACTCTCCATATTGTTTAGATCCCATTCCATATGATGAAACCATATACATCTTGGACGACAAATGACGACGATTACCCACTAAGGTTGACTTAAATGCCTGCGTCCAATTTCAGGTTGACCCAATCAGGTTCTCAAATTACCCAAAGATCGTTAAAAGAACACAGATAAGCTAGAAAATATTCTAAGGCTATCAACTGTTTTTGGCCAGAAAGACAGCCGACGCCTCCTTGCGAATATAAAGCTATTTATAATAAACTTGTTTTAGCGCTATAAGGATATTCACGAAGAAAGTCCAGAGATAGCATACTTTTTAGTTTTTAAATTAAAAACAACTAGTTTAATCTTGTGTTATCTAATGAGAATACTTGGACTTAGATTCAAGGTGTCAGCTGTGGAGAAATATTATTTTCCCCACATAACATTTGTAAATAAAACTTCACAGAATGGTTGTGTTGTGTTCCATTTTACTGTTGAGACTACAACGCACACCATCAAATAAATGAAAAACCCTGGAGCACTCAATCGATCAACCCATGTATTGCACCGAATACGATTACTATATCCTTGCTGTTTTTATCACAATATGCGTATGTCTTTTTAATTACCACGAGCATACAATGTATATTTGAACTCTTAATGCTGATTTTCGGGCGCTTGTGTTACCACGGTGTCATACTTGTTCAGTACCTTTAACCCGTCAGTGTCTCATCTTCCCGGGGGATGGCTGAAATCACCAAAATTCTGTGTAATCACCCTTGCCACGTTTACTGCCTTTCGGCAATCAGACAGAGATGAAAGTTAAAAAGCGAAAGCGAATCTACAAATCAAAACCAGTGTATCGCCTCTGCCGGAATATCATGATAAAAAGCGGAGAAAAACATCCTTCTTTTCGAGCAATGGGTTTTACCATGCTAATTCTAGATTATCTGTTAGAGCGATGATATTCCCTTACTTCGTTTAATACAAGTATAATGTCTTTTTGTTAAACTGTGCGGACTGTGTACATAGGGACATGACACCATGGCTAACCCTCGAACATTATCTTGCCGATAACTTCAGATAGAAGTCTTATCTCCTTTATGTTTGATCAGAAATATGGCACAGGCGTGACAATGGGAGGAGCAAAGTTTCACGTCGGGACTCACGTTGTCTCGACAAGATGCCAGCGTCTATGTACAACAGGTAGCGAACGCAGCGGTATGTTGTCAGATTATCGAACTAAGAACCCTTTTATAAATGGCAAGATGAGTAGACGGTTATCATAGACATTGAACAACATATTGGTTTTGTGTTCCCTTATACACTTCATTTATTGCCTTGTCTGTTTATATCGGTGTCGACTCGCCGTTAAATGATACATCATAGACATCTTCGAGTAACGAGGGTTATGTCTTGGGGTGTGTAAAATGTCCACATTCAATTCCATGGAGATCAATTAGGCACATTACATCCCAACTATATAGAACGGGCATGTTGAAGCTTAGGAAAATATCAACTACAAAGGCTTATTCTCCTAATGTAGGCTGATTCCTTACGGCGTTGTTCTGTATAGCTGCAGCAGAGACATCGTACATTATATATCTGAGATTAAGATTAATCAAACTCTACTGTTAAGTCTGGTAATTTATACAGCACAGAGTCACGTTGTTTTTGTGTTTTTCGAAATAAAGATAAATTATCCTACTCAATAAAAATAATAATCTTGCCGATTTCAATAGGTCATCCAAGAAAACTTGGAAACCTAATTATTCTACTCACATTCGGGTACTAAAACAAACAAATTCTGGAGATCGATCGAATTTTTCTCGCCACAAAAGCAGCCTATGGTATTCATGACCAAAATAATGTAGAAATTTATTTTTGCCTTTTTTAGCTGCAAAATATATCTTCATTGCATGCAACTTTCAGATAGGTATGAATGTCAAAAACAAAAAGACCAAGACAACAAGGCTGGGTTGTAGCATTGTACGTGGCTGATGTATTGGATTGGATTATTCAGCGTTTTGGCATTTCCTAAAAACATAAAAATAAATTCGATTGATTATGTTTCAGGTTGATGAATTTCGTTAAATTGATTTATAACGGCTGATCGAAGAGATTAAATGAGGTTAGGTGTTTAAATCAATACAGAAAATGTATTTTGCTGAATGATTCGTGGACGAAATTAGATGGCGTGAAATGGTTTAATCAATACGGAAAAAGCTTCGCAAACAACAGTCCTTTGAATTTTGACTTCTACAGATTGAAAAAAAGAAAAACAAGTACCATACAATATTGTAAGGAATGCTAATACATGTACAACTATCTATCTTTGTTAAATACCATCTGTTTAAAAGAAGAAATATTTATATTACCGATGTTGTTGTTTAAAGTAATTGACGCGTGCTATTCCAGCAAGCAATTGTTTCTCCCGGAGGGTTGATAGGTTCTCTAAATTTATTTAGAATGGCTAACCAAAGAGGTTAAACGAGGTCAAATACGTAAATCAGTACCGGTACAGAGAAAAACTTTTACTGAATGGCTAGTCGACGAAATTAGATAACGTGTTTATTTGTTCGATTGGGTTTTCACGCCGTACTTAAGGTCATTTCACTCATATGACGGCGAACCAGACCAAATGGGTGAAGAAAACCACCACCGACACCACTGGCAACAAACAATGACAAGATACTAGACGCAACAACATCTTATTGTTGCCCCTTAGCTCTGAGAGCACCAGGGCAACAAAAAGCTCCCTCTAACCACCCGCTATATAACGTGAAATGGTTTAATCGATGCAGAAAATAGTGGCAAACAACTCTCTTTTGAATTCTGGTGATAATGAAAATGGAGAAACAAATAGACTAAAAAATAATGTAAGGACTGCTTATACATATATAACTATCTATCTTTGTAACATATCATCTTTCAAAGAGTTGAAATATATATATTACTGATGTTGTTTATAGTTATTGACACGTGCCATTTCAGCAAGCAATTGTTTTTCAGCGTTAATAAATAATATAGTATCTGTACGGCATTGTCTGGAGTTAACATTTCGGGTAGGAACAGCAGGCCTCGCCGTTGACGTCGGCCGATTTCGTAACATTACCGCGAATCAAGATATTGTCCTGCATGTTTGCCTACTAATACTCTTGTTGACGATAAACATGTATTGTTTATCTGCATACTATATTAAGTATTGCGGTTGGAACTGTTCCCACAAACATTGGTGAACTGTAGGAATTCGTTCCACGTAAATATCATCATGTCTAACTGCTGGTATGTCTGTCATAAACTCATTGCTGATATTTATACATACGGTACTTAATCGCGGAGAATAAATACACCGTGTCAAAACTTGATCACAAATATATTGTAACATATCGTTTTGTATGAACCTCCAGCACAATAGTTATATTATAAATTCTAGATTTAAATCATTATTGTATACGGATGTTATTTATATTAAATGAAGCTTATTCCCACAATATATCATCTATTTACCGAGTAGCTTATTTTAGATGTGTTTGTTTGATGTTTAACGTCGTAGCCACGGGAACCAAGGGTATTTCATTAATAGAACGACTTTCCACAGTTGCGGTCACCGAAGCCACAGGTGAACTACCATCATATACCAAGTGTCGACAGACGATCTTGAAACTGTATGCTACTTTGATGGAGATTGATTGATTGACTGATTGATTTATTGATTGATTGTTGTTTAACGCCACATTCAGCGGTATTTCAGCTACGCTGTGGCGTGAACATTTTACAATTTTT
>JAUELC010015536.1:0-20389 GCA_031471745.1 Cryptochiton stelleri
GGTGACTATGGCCAATACGACATCGCGTTAGAACCACTTGGTCCTTTCGAGACATTCCATGGGAATACAAATTTGGTTCAATGACGGGCTGTAGGTCGTGAAGTTTATTATGGACTTCCTCGTCCCATACACCCTGCCAAAGTTTAAATATCTATTTACAAATTTTGGGCTTAAGATCTTTATAACACATTTGTGATTGAGAAATAGGCTTGTTGAGGGCAGCTTTCGCTTCCCTGTCTTCAACAGTTTTTACAGGGATTCCTAGATGACTAAGTATCCAACAGAACAAAACTTCTGCTCCACTGGCTATACTAGATCTTTATACTTTGTAAGAATCTAAAGGATAGGGTGCTTGACCGTAAAGCTACCAATAGCTAAAAGACAAGACAACGAAACACTGCAGGTAACAGCCATCTTAACGTGGTGCTTGGAAATAAGGTCTAGCGCCAGTGAAATAGCCTTGGCTTCAGCAGAGAAAATGGAAGAAGCTGAAGGTAGACAAAGGGAGGCCAGATGCTGCAATCATACAGCTGCAGCTGCCACCCTATCTTCAGTCTTCGAACCATCAGTGTAGAAAAAGGAGTGGTTTTCGTAACCATCCCTTAACTCACCAAATCTCTGCTGAAAAAGAAGCGGACATGTTTCCGACTTCAGAACAACATCAGAAACGGAGGACTTTTTTATGAATGACATTTCTTTATAATGAATTTTTTGTAAGGTATTGAGCAACTTGAAAATCGCAAATAAATAGTAAGTTGTAATAATTACAATTATTAATTGAATTGTCTACTGGTTGAAACACATCTGTAAATTAAACAGCGGAAAATGACTTCATCCTCAATTTGAGAAGTAATTACTGATTCCACGCTCAGTTAACTGTCACCAGCTTCGTTATATTCACCATAAATAGTTTATGAAAGCTTCTATACTTAGACTTAATATGTCTGTCACATTTATATGGTGTGGGGACAGACATCAGATTCGTGGATAGTAATGGGGTACACCATACATCTTAATGCTTAACCTACATGTATACGACCGTCTGATAGTTAAGTGTGAAACGGATCGATTATCTAGTCAATGATGGAGATGTCTACACTTGGGGTACCGTGAAACAGCTGTTCTAGTGACTGTATTTATCAATAAGTACATTTACCATTTGCAAACAAATTGTAGTTTTCCATATCTGTTTAGCTGTAGACTGGACCCGTTAATCCATGAAAATGTTGCCTGCCGATCATGTACGGTTACGCCCCAGGTGCGAGTCTTACGCAGCGAGCGTATCTGTTGTATACGTTGAACGTGATAACCATGGCGACAGAATGCGTTTTTTACAGGGTGTCATGGACATTATGTTTAATTTAGGCTACTTTCGCTTCGTCAGATATCTTGCTACCTCAGTTATTAAAGCAAATCGCTTCAGTGGGCCTATGTATGTTCCTCTCACCAATGTGGTTGATGTGTTCGAAATCATCCGCGTGTAAAAGGTGCCCGGGGGTCAGGGTGGTTTCCACCGTACTTTGTCCAAATTCTTCATCAGTAAACGTTGTCATCCGAATGAAATAATCTAAGTACATCACCAACAAATAAAACTTACCATTTTCCAATCAATATGTATGCTTATCGTTTCATACAGTCCTAAGCTGACCTTGTGCCAGAAGACAAGTCATGGCTCAGATTGATTTCACTGAATGCCCTGAAAATGGAAACATTTAGATACGAATTCCTTTTCTAACAACATCAGGGTCATGTGCAGGATTTTTTTTATCACTTGGATTATCATTTAAAAAGATGGGGGCAATTCTTCAGTTACGAGATATAACCAGAAGTTTGAAGATGCGTTTAATGGTAAACCTCAAGAAACGCAGTTCCGTTCATACATAGCAGCTATGACATAATCATTGTTCCGTCTACTAAACTTAAACATGTTACATAACTCATTACAAATAAGTTTCACAAAGTTTTACGAGGCATGCTCTGCTTGATCTTGTTTATCGCCATCAATCGTGATCAGAGTATAAGTACAGCTTCAATATGAACAGCACTGAAGGTAAATAAACCAGTCCTGGCATTTAGTGTTTTAATACACCTGCAGTTTTCCTACAAATTTTTAAATGACATTATTTATTGATTCGTTTGTTTGAGAAATGTTTAAGTGACATTCTTTAGACAGATAAACTACAAACTGTGATGTTCTTCGGCTAATTTTAAGTATAATTCTGACCTTCTAACAGTTGGTTTGCTCTTGTCCCAGCACGCAACCCTAATTAATATGGCGTAGATTGTAGAATCGACCTGTAAATGAGTGACTTTATTCATCAATATATTTAACCTACCATGCTTGGTTTTTTTTTTAACAGCCCAAGGCCAGCAATTGTTTGTTTGAGGTGTGAAAGTGATGGGAAGTCGGGCCCGTTCCACAAAGCGATCTTAGCGCTAAGTTGATCTTAAATCCTTAAGGTTGCGATCTTAAGGCAACTTTAAGATCGAAAACCCGTTCCACAGAGCGATCTTAAATTAAGACGATCTTAAGTTAAGATCGAAATTCTAAGTTGGTAAAGATCAAATTAGAACCGCTAATATCGATCTTAAACTATACGTAGTAACCAAAATGGCGACTTTTATTTTGGTGTGCGAGGAAACGGAAAGAGCAATGCAAAGGGAACGAATATTCCGTGACCGCTCCAAACAGCAAGACACAATGAGAGACGAAGAGCTGCATGCACGTTACAGAATGCCGAGGCATGCTCTGCTTGATCTTGTTTATCGCCTTCAATCGTACTTAATATCGGACACGAAGCGTTCACGGGCCTTATCCCCAGAGATTAAGGTCCTTGTAACACTCAGATATCTCAGCAAAGGCGGATTGTTTGTGGAGCTGGGTGACCTACACGGTACAGTGAAACCAAGTGTGTCGAAAATATTTCACCCTACAATAGCTGCGATAAATAAAGAATTGACAAACCTCTCTTTTAACACACAGTCGAACAACTTGAAACAAGTCAAGCTGAATTTTTACGAGATTGCGGGTTTAACTCGGGTAATAGGCTGTATTGATGGAACATTGATAGCTATAAAGAGGACACCAAACACAGAAGAGGCTGCATATTTATGTCGTAAAGGCTTCCATGCTATAAACGTCCAAGCACTTTGCGATAATAAGCTGAGGTAGGAAACTGCACCAACCCATTAAAAACTCATGATACCAAAAACCAACTCGCTGCTTTTTTTTAGACAACCTTGACATTGATGACGAAAACAATAAACACGCCCGTTTTACATTGCTTAGCCAAAAGCTTTCGTCGGCAATTTAGGGGTCTGGCTTATTTAAAATCGTTCCACGATATTTAGATCTGATCGAAATTTATCAATCGGATTATCAGTCGTTCACAAATGTAGAATTAATAAAATGGGGTGTAACAAATTTGAGAAAGTAATTCACTAAAGACAGTGGATCGCAAATGTGGCTTTAGTTGAACATGGTGTAGCAATTCGGAGACACTGGATGAATTTGTCACTCTATATCAACCATAACATTTGTTCTTTTAGTCACTCAGGTTGCATTTAGGAAGGAGCAATTTGCTGACTTCTAACGAAGATTACCGTTGTAAAAGTCACTCGATATAACAGTTTGGCAGTGGGATGTTATTACGTCCATCGATAAGGTGTTTTACAAGGTCTCCAGCGTCACGACAAACACAGCTCTACTGCTCTATTTTATAATCCTTGCTTTTTTTCTTTTAATCCAGGTTAACCTGGAATATGGCTGTTAGAGAGGCCCGTTCCGACCATCTTCCAAGTCGACCGGAACGCCTTTTACAATTCACATTCATGTTGCACAAATATAGAATTGTTGAAGTGTTAGTTTTGTCAGGCGAATTTGACATCGACCCAGTGATTCGCAGAAAGATGAAACTGTTTGGCTGCTTTCTTTAAATTCTCTAAGAAATGGAAAACAAAGACATTAAAAGGGTATTCTAAAAGAGATAAAACGTATAATGCTTCCCAAGAGACAACACTAACGAAATGATACCAATTTAAAACACCTTTACTTGGTTTTTAAAATCCATGAACAATTGTGTCAGAAAGGAAGCAACAAAATGACCTCATACATAAAACATGACATGTTATAGGCTAAATAATACTTTACATTGGTTTTTCGCTGGTGATTCACGGGAAGACCTGGGACAAGAGCTCAATTAACACATACCTGGAATATTATCGTGGCTGTAATTGTGGTTGTATCATTCATCAAAATATACTATGTCTAATAGGAATGAGATGTATTGAACATATTGACTTTTTGTTATGGCTGGATACGCAAGTGTTTTGGGCAATGTTTTGGGTTGTGTCATTAGTAGCGTCTCTTAAAGATTCCCACGGTGGTCTTTCTGTCAACCTCACATTATCACGTTGATCTGTTGATTAAAACGGCTGAACCATTAACTAGTTTTCTGCATTCACCGTTTCAGTAAAACAGTTTGACGTGTGTAAAGAGTCGATAATGAATCTGTCTAAAGCTAATTGCTTGGTGTAATCTGTTTTCAGGAGCTTGTCTAGAGAGCAGATGGTCTCAAGCACTGAAGATAGACCGTCGATAATATAATTTACCTCACCTCTATAAAGTATCCCTTAAAATAAAGACTGATTTCTTCCCAATACAATCTGTGGAGAGTCTATAGACTTGTCGGAGTGAAATCTTCCCATCCAGCGATTCTCTTCTCAATCTGAGAAATGGCTTGGAAGAAAATTGAGATTATTCCCGTGTACGCTATTAACATAGAAATGTTTTATCGTCAGCTTACCATATTCGTGTACCACGAAACGCTTGAATCTGAACTGAAAAACAATCTTTCTAATATGAAATCATAAGAGCGTTATTAATATGATCTGCAAATATATTTTTCTAATAAGCAAGAGACGTTTCTCCGTTTTCATTATTTTCCCTATTGTTCGACTCTGTAAAATATTTCCCTCTCGAAGAACACATACTATCGGTCGGGATACGATTTCAGCATGCCATTGGAGCACACAGCACCTGTACCCTGATTGTCTTCATATTGAAATCAATATTTTTATTGTCCTCAGGTGTGTATGGTGATTGGTTAAATTGAGTCAAAGTACCGTCTTTCATGAAAATGTCCAGACAGACAAAGAAATTTATGCAGATTTTCAGAGCTAAATGACACTTAAACGCCTCAGAATAATTCTTTATTTCTCAATTTATATTTCTCATGCTTCGTGTGTAGTGACTCTAGAGACATCGACATTTTATCCGCAAATTTTCATTTTAGTGATAACTCGTCAACCATTCTCGCTCTGTCTTCTTGCCATATGAAAAAATGCAACTTGGAGTAAGAATTCTGAAGTTAAAGAATTTTCTACATCTTTCAGATCTTTACATCTCTACGCCTTTCAGATACATGCACACACATTAAGCTGTTTAATTAGTAATAGTGAAGAGCGTCGATGATAGGTAGACGAGTAAAAAGTGGATTCTGACAGCCGATAGCGGCTCGTCATCTTCCGGGATTTCCGTTTGGAGTGCACAACTATCTAGTTATTATTAGTGACAAAAAAGTAAACAAACATCTGTATTTTCACGGAAAACAATGACTAAATGTATAGGTCATGAAATTGTTCCTCAAATAACCGAAAAAAAGGTTTGCCACGGAGGTGTGATCTCTGTCACACTCGATGTCACTGAGTTGTGATCTGTGTCCCACTCGATGTCAATGAGTTGTGATCTCTGTCCCACTCGATGTCATTGAGTTGTGATCTCTGTCCCACTCGATGTCATTGAGTTGTGATCTCTGCCAAACTCGATGTCACTGAGTTGTGATCTCTGTCCCACTCGATGTCATTGAGTTGTGATGTCTGTCTGACTCGATGTCACTGTGTTGTGATGTCTGTCCAACTCGATGTCACTGTGTTGTGTTCTCTGTCCAACTCGATGTCATTGAGTTGTGATCTCTGTCCGACTCGATGTCACTGTGTTGTGTTGTCTGTCCGACTCGATGTCATTGAGTTGTGATCTCTGTCCGGGTCGATGTCACTGTGTTGTGATATCTGTCCGACTCGATTCCACTGTGTTGTGATCTCTGTCCAACTCGATGCCCCTGAGTTGTGACCTCCGTCCGACACGATGCCACTATGTTGTGATCTCTGTCGGACTTTATGTCTACTATACTGTAAAACTGGAAAGCACAATGTGATTTTAAAAAATCTCCCCTTTCACTGGGAACACTAATTAGTTTAGTGACGATACATATTTAAGAGAATTTAACACAGCAGATAGTGTGTTTAAAAGCATAGTGTCCTTATTATTCTTTACAACGCATATGGGTTCAAATTCCTCAAGATTTCTTCCCATCTATCACCTTTTCACTCACGAGACGTTGCGTTGCTGCCATCTGTGCCACACCCATTTGACGACATGATGTTGCCTCTGTTTCGTGACATATTTAATGTGTATTTGTGTTTAACCCTATGTACGATTTCCGCCTTCCTGTCGTGTCATCAAGTGTTGAAACATACAATTGCTGCTGTCATTTAATACACCAGTTATTGTAGTAAAACACACTGATCGTCCTCTTCCAACGTGTTAACTTTATTTTGATGACGCCTTTTTAAGTTGGTCAGTATGCTTAATATTGTATTAGAGTCCTTCTTGGGATGATAAAAAGAAAGGTTACGAGATCTCTTCGTTGTCTATTTGGAGACGACGGAGAGTAACAACTAGATTCTTAGTAACATGTGCAATATTTCTTGTATCGATTATCCGCTATATTCCATATGACGGTTCCTCTCTTGGGAATTCACGATTTTAGGTGGACTAAATGGAATGATTCATGACTGTAAAGCTGACCAAACACAACACTGTCGCTGTGCTTGGATAACGGGGCGATGTATACTTCTAGTTAATGGACTGAATATTAAACGCTGTGCAACGTTGTAAAATAAGAAGCTGTTTCATCTATCGTATAAGTAAAAAAATGTACAGTGTTATACTGACCAATGAAGATAAAGCAAATGAAAATTCAGAAGTTATCATGTGTATATGTGTCAAGAAATGAAAGGAAGGAAAAACATCGTTCTACATATGCCAATAAAACCGGGATATGCAAATCCAATTACCTTTGCTAAACACCTACGGAGCAGTTTGAATCACGCAATGCAATCCAGCACAGACCTTTGTTATGGCCGTTTTAATGTTGAACGGATTCGTGTCATACGCAAAGGTCTAACGGCATATCGTGAACGACTCTTGGACATGCTATCTAAATACTGATGGTAAGGTGGAAACAAACCCCCATTGAACATCGTTTGACTCGTTGTATACGACATACATGCAAATTTATTAATGCTCACGCAATAGTTTTGACCAGAGTTAGAGGTAAACGACACAGTGTCTTTGCTATTCTGATTAAACCCCCACGTCCTGTCATTCAATTCACCACAACCTCAACCTGAAACTACAAACGTATGGCATGTAGAACAAACGGCATGACAGCTCGTTGTAATCCTGCTTGATGGAAGTGTGTGATAGCGTGACTTTATGTTCATTGATTATGACAAGGGTTTTAGTGTTACGATTGAATTGTTCCGTCGCGCTGTCTGTGTTCATTTATGACATCTCAGGGGCATTGCTACTGAAAACCAAATCCAGCTAGAATTGGAGCTCAGTGGCAGCTTAACAGACATTCAAGAGAGAGAACCGGAGTCTTACAAGTCTTACAGCAATAGAATTCGTCTTTAACGATCACAATTGACAAAAACAATCTGGCTTATTCTGTCATATGTAACAAACCACTGTACTGGATTGTTCATTATTCGGCTCTGTGTCTTCGTATCGGATATATTTCTAACTTTAACTGACGACAGCAAGCGAACTTATTTGGCGTTTTCAAGACAAAAGACAATTGACATTTTGTTGTTGATTGACAGCTACATTTTTTGAAACGACATTTAGATCTGATCGAAATTTATCAATCGGATTAGGAATCGTTCACACGTGAAGAGTTAATAAAAAGTGGAGTAACAATTTTCAGAATGTAATTCAATAATAACAGTGGATCGCAAATGTGGCTTTAATTAAAAATGGTATAGCAATTCGGAGACAGTGATAGAATTTATCAACCATATCATGTGTTCTTTTAGTGACTCAGATTACATTTAGGAAGGAACAATTTGCTGACTTCTAACGTAGATTACCGTTGTATAAAAAGTCACTCGATATAACAGTTTGGCAGTGGGATGTTATTACGTCCGTTGTTAAGATCTTTTACAAGCTCCAGTGTCACGACAAACACAGCTCTACTGCTCTATTTAGTAATCCTTGTTTTTCGTTTTATCCCGGATTGATCCGGAATATGGATCTTCCGAGTCGACCGCAAAGCCCTTTACAATTCACATTCATGTTGCACAAATATATAATTGTGGAAGTCTTAGTTTTGTCATACGATATTGAGATCGACCCAATTATTCTCAGAAAGATTAAACTGTTAGGCTGCTTTGGAAGGGTATTCCAAAAGAGATAAAAGATATAATGCTTCCCAAGAGACAATACCAACGAAATGATATCAATTTAAAACACATCCACTTGGTTTTTCGAATTCATGAATAATTATGTCAGAAACGAAGCAATCAAATAACCTGATACATACAACATGACATGGTATAGGGTAAATAATAACTTGCATTCGTTTTCTCTGGTGATTCGCGGGAAGACCTCAAAATACCAAAAGTATTTACGTGGCTGATTGAATTGTACTTTACTGTAATGGTGGTTGTATCATTCATCAAAATATACAAAAATGAATAAAAAAACACCTTGTTCATATTGGACAGCCACTATATCTTAAAGCATAACCCCAGCCTTCTTCTTAAAACACTGTTGTACATGGATTCTGTTAAATGCATTTGGTTTTTGACATAATACAACTGGCGCTTCATTCACAATACTAGGGACTCTGTAAGTAACACAATCTACAACATGTGAAGGTAGACTTTGTTCACATTGTGCAGACACAATATTTTCTACCCGGTTAAATGTGTAATGCGCTTGATTGCTTCTGAACTTGGAGAGTATTCTCCCAACTATTCACTTACCCTCCCATTATGAAGACTAACGAGACTATCCCAGTCTCGTCAGTAGATCGATCAACCGCTTGGTTTTCAAGAGATAGTTTAAGAGTGAATATACACACACCCAACTATCTAGTCTGGTGAAATAATAGGTTGTTTCGGCTGTGGCGTTAGGGGTAATTTGATGGCCTGGGTATCCCATATCAAACATATCACTGTAAGATTGACAGAGGGCTGCTTACTTCATTGTATTTATCCAGTCAGCGGCATCGTCCTGGGACACACTTGCCACGCTTTGTCCGTTTCGGCGCCCAGACTGAGATCAAAGTGAAATTGCGAAAACGAATGAACCATTCAAATACAGGTACCACTTTTCAAACAGTGTATTGCCTCTGCCATAATATCACGATGAACGGCGGAGATAAACACTCTTTTTTTCGAGCAATGGCTATAATTGTGCTTATTCCTGATTGTCTTTTAGGGCGGGGGTGTTAATTTCTGTCTTACTTCGTTAAATAAGTGTCATGTCTTCCAAATCGTCTTTCACTGTTGGTGCTGTGTGCAGAGGGATAATATGACACCCTGGCTAACGATCGACCGTTGTCTTGTCGATAACTTCAACTAGAAGTCTGTTCTTTCTGTTTGACCAGAAATATGGTACATGCATGACAAGGAGAGGACCAAAGTTTCACGTCGTTGTCTCGAGAAGATGAATCAACGCAGGCTCTGCAGGTTATTTTTAAAGCTAAAATGTTGCTGAGTTTTTAGGGGTTTTTTAATTTCGTTTTTGCTTCAGGTGACTCATTTCAAAACTGATTTTGTGTTAACCACAGGTAGCTTGAATAGAAATATAGGAAAAAGATTAGAAAACCAAAAAAGACACATTCATGTAATAGACCATATCTAGTTGTTAACAAAACTGGTGTTAACAATTTGTGTGATTCTTAGTTTTTAGTTGATTGTCACCTAGGTGAAATCGTTATATTGTGGGCAAGTTACTGGGAAATTCCAGACAAAGGAGCTATAGGGCGAACTTGAATCTGAGCTCGAACTCGAACCAGATTTTGAGAGGATCAGCCTTAGACAACCATTAGACATGTCTTGTGTAGCATGATGTTAGTTGAATTACTAGTATGACAATTATAAGAACTCAATACACGACCGGGGATGGAGTCTTCTCTTTCAAAAATCAGTCCAAATAAACGGCACGAGAATTGTTCGGTTATGTACCGGTACGTTATATAGCGGGTGATTTATTGTGCTTCTTAGCAGTAATAACAAGTCTTGAAATACATTTTCCTAACATAAACTATATGAGTTGTGATTCTTGTTTTTCCAGTTAAGATAAGTATCGAAACCCAAATTGTTTTATTTATTGCTGCTCCAACATTATGAGTATTGTTTGAAAGTTTGCTCAGTAAAAAATGATGACCTGATTTTATACAAAGACGTAATTCTCAGCTGGAAATCTTCCAGTTTTGTGTCTTTTTGTTGATCTAAAATAGTTCTGGGGTGTGTCTGGGAAAGGATTTATCATGAGGAATTTGATGAATTCCTTGAGGATCGCGTCTGTCAATACAACAAACGCCTGAGAGAAAATGTATGACTATGTTTTCAAATTCAATCACGTCTGTCAATACAACAAATGTTTGAGAGACAATCTATTACTATTTGTTCTCATATTCAGTCAAGCGGCTTCTCCGGAATTCTTTCTTTAGTTTTTTTTACACGGTTTGAGTTTTTGCACAGTAACATGTCCTTTACAGGTCCATATTGGTGTGAGAGATTAACAGACTGTTGTGTCATGTCTTTACCATGTTTAATATGCATGACATGTATTGCACCTAATGTTGACGGTTTATGTGAGAGATTAACAGACTGCCGTGTCATGTCTTTACCATGTTTAATATGCATGACATGTATTGCACCTCTTGTGTGAGAGATTAACAGACTGCCGTGTCATGTCTTTACCACGTTTAATATGCATGACATGTATTGCACCTCTTGTGTGACAGATTAACAGACTGCCGTGTTATGTCTTTACCATGTTTAATATGCATGACATGTATTGCACCTCTTGTGTGACTGATAAACAAACTGCCGTGTCATGTCTTTACCACGTTTAATATGCATGACATGTATTGTACCTCTTGTGTGACAGATTAACAGACTGCCGTGTCATGTCTTTACCACGTTTAATATGCATGACATGTATTGTACCTCTTGTGTGACAAATTAACAGACTGCCGTGTCATTTCTTTACCATGTTTAATATGCATGACATGTATTGCACCTCTTGTGTGACAGATTAACAGACTGCCGTGTCATGTCTTCATCACGTTTAATATGCATGACATGTATTGCACCTCTTGTGTGACACATTAATAGACTGCCGTGTCATGTCTTCACCACGTTTAATATGCATGACATGTATTGCACCTCATGTTGACGGTTTGTGTTTGTCATGGCTGGATACACATGTGTTTTGGGAAATGTTTGGGGTTGTGTCATTGGCAGCGTCTCCTAAAGATTCCCACAGGGGTCTTCTGTCGACCTCTATTATACCGCGTTGATCTGTTGATTGAAACGGCTGTACCATTAACTAGTTTTCTGGATTCACAGTTTCAATAAAACAGCTTGGGGTGTGTATTGAGCCAATGATAAACCTGTCTAAAGCTGATTGCTTGGTGTAATCTGATTCCAGGAGCCTGTCTAAAGAGCAGATCGTCCCAATCACTGAAGATAGACCGTCAATAAAATAGTTTAGCTCACCTCAATAAAGGATCACTTAACATCAAGATTTATCGCCTGCTAACCATACTCCTGTATCACCGAACGCTTCAATCAGAACTGACAGACAGTCTTTCGAATATGTTATAAAGAAAGCGTTATTACTAAGATCTGTAAATAGGGGAGACTGGGGAGGTTTGTGACACTTTTGGCCTTTCACAAGCCCATATTTGTCAATGAGAAAACTAAATTACATTTTTTTTTTCAATGAACATTGAATCATTCAGTTATAAATTAAAGCTTTAAAAAAATAATAGACCGTCTTTCTCAAACAAACTTTTATCAGCTGGCAAAACGTCCCAATGCGCCCTGGTCTTGAGGTGCTCTGGGAGAGACATCGGGTAGACTGGGACCTGATCTGATTGAAATGAAATTGGACTTTATGTCAATCTTCAGCATGTTCTTATTGCTTTGTCAGTTATTCTAAAACTTTATAAGAATTATATACGGTTAAAATGTCTATAAGCAATTGACGTAACCAGAAAAATCTGAAAACTTTAATCTTTAAACTTTAAACCTCATTGTAGTGACGAATTAGGTGAACACTTCACACTTAAAAACAACTCAAACCTCACAATAAAACAATGCGTGTGTTGATTGATGACCATATCGAACTCAAACTAATGTGCATTTTGTCTTGATCACTATAAAGTAGTCCCAGTCCACCCCATCATACATGCCCCAGTGAGCCCCATAACTACATGGTTTGGTGTTAACGTCATTTAAGATAAAACTATGCACTGGCGAGATTTTTTGAAGTTGGCAGGTATAAAGTGTTCATGTGTTAAGACAGTGCATGGTAGTCAAAATACATGCACATATACACAGTCACCTGGAGAACAACACATTTCAATCAAATGTTTTACTCAAACTTTGTAAAATTACACAATTTACTCACCCTATTTACTCTGCACTGCAAATAACCATGCCATTGTTGTATAATGAAAGAGAGGCTAACTTCTCAATAATGAGGTCATCATTCAAATTGCAAATCAAAAAATAGTCGGCAGAAGGCTTGTCTTCCAAACCCCCCCCAGTCTCCCGTACACTTGTCTACACCGGAGACGTTTCGCCGTTTTCATTAAAATGGCAGTTCTTTTGTATTATTTTCTCCATTTAAAAAAAATCTTTAAAATGTTTGCCTGAAAAAGTAGATACAATATCGGTCGGGACAAGATTTAATCATACTTTATAATCACACAGCACCAGTTCTCTGTTTGTCATCTTGTTGAAATCTATTAAATCTATATCTGTATTCCCCTCAGATGTGTACGGTAATTGGTCAGCTCGAGTCAAAGTGCCGTCTTTTATAAAAGTGTCCAGACAGAGATAGAAATTAATGCAGTTTTTCACAGTTAAATAATCCCTTTATAGCCTCGCCATAATTCCCCATTTCTATTCCTCTTGTTTCGTGTATGACTCTAGGGACAGCGACATATTGTCCGCAAATTTCCATTTTGTAGTGTTAACATGTCAATCATTATCGCTCTCTCGTATTGCCATATGACATAATGCAACTGGAGAAAGAATTCTGTAGTCAAATAATTCTATACATACATGTGCAAACATCAATATATATTCCTGTGGCAGATACACAGTAACAGATGATGTGGTGTCTCCAGAATTAATATTATCTGACGAGAAATGAACAATAATGTTAAAAAAATAGTAGAAATCAATTGTGAACAAATAATATGATAAAAGTGTAACAAAAAACCGACATAGCTGCTAAATTATTATTAGTGAAGACCCGAGATTAAGATGAGCGTCGATGGAAGGTTGACGAGTGAAGAGTGTATTCTGACAGGCGATGGCGGCTCGTGGTCTTCCGGGATATCAGTTTGGAGTAAATAACTGTCTAGTTATGTATTAATCAAGTTCAGTCAATTGATCAGTGTGAATTTTAAAATTAACATTTTAAACGTTAAAAGTGACTCTCCTGTTGTTATCCAATATTTTTTTGGAAAATGACACAAAAAGACGAAGTAAACGAACCAACTACATAGGTCATGAAATGATTCTTCAAATAACTGGTAAGCAGATTTTAATGGTTTCACAGATATATTTGTTTAAATGTGAAAAAACAAATTGGTTGTGGAAAGAAACACAGAGTACCTAAGATAATTTTAAAGTACGAAATTATTAGGGCATTCTACAAATATGCATGATTAAAAGAATACATACATGTTTGTTATGTCATGCTAAGCTCCGAAACATCAGAGGGTTCTATTTTTAGAAATGACAATCACTAATTTGCTCATTACTATTAAATGATTCCGGAACTTTGTCATATAATTGACTATGGCTGATGTTGAAGGTCTGTACAGAGTCGTTCATCTCTCTTTTGTCCCTGATGACATTATCAATGATGGGATTTACAATTATCCTTGTGATGAAGTCCGTGCTGTCAAAGTACTTCAGTCACTAAAAAACCCATCAAGATATCGGACATGACACCCTACCGATTAGTGTAATATTTCAGTATAATAGCTGACAACATAAAATCAAATATGCATACAGTCGTATCCCTTATACAGACATTAAATTAAAGTGCTCCGACCCAAGCTTAAATACAGTATATCACATGAACCTAGGTAGAACCTTCTGAGAAATATCAAGTGGAAGAAGCTGACTACTTATTCATCAAGTTAGGTTAATTGATCAGTGCGAATTTTAAAATTAACTTAATAGCAAAGCTGAAATATTGCAGAGTTTAGCAAAAATACCAATCAAGCAGTCGAGTAGAATTTTGTTTTGAATATTCTGTACGATATTATGTTAATTTATCTCATGACAAAGTCAGAATGATATCTTTGCTGTTCACATACATACTTATGAATTCATACATCACCTATGTATACTCTATGTACACAGCAATAACAGTTTGGCTGAAGTTGTTTTCTCTCATGATGTCTAATGTTAAGAGGATATATTTCAAGTTTACAGTCCATATAAACTCGCTGAACTATAACAGTTTATTTCAGAAAAAATAACAAACAAACATATATATATTTACATTTATCATTTTTATGTTTGGCGGAATTATGACCACGGCTGTTTTATTAAGTTCATCAATATGACTAACCTATTTGGGCTTCATCAACCAATAGCACGTCCATAAATCAAAGCAACAAATCTCAACAACAAATCTTAACAACAATTCTGAATGTTTCTCAACAATCAATTTAGCAATGTAAACGTCAACAACAATTTAAATATATTTTTGTTTTATCGGGCTGCCGATAAAGAAATGCCAAGCCCTCCTAGTGGACAGCAATGAATCAAATGTTCAACAATCTCAATGATAACTTAGAATTCAATATAAGTAAAATTGTCCCTTTACCCTAGGTGGTTCAGAGGTCAAGAGTGAACACCACCTTTTTATGTCTTGTTCTCTTTACTTGCATAAACAAATTAGATCCAGCTTTAGGAATTTAGGGGTCGCCCCCACAACGTAAAATCAGGAGCCAACATCGACAAGTACGGTATTTACAGAGACGGCCTTGCAGCAGTAAGCCAGGTTCTCAAACCGGCGGAAAGATGCAGCCCTCTGGAAACTTGCTGTCGGAAGACAGAGGAATTACCGGTACAATTCTCAAAATAGAACAGAGATAAAAGAGCAGTAATAATTCAAACATTATTTCAACAATATAGGGAGGTTAGGGGGAGAAAGTTGTATAGATGTATAGCTTCAGCCAACCCCTATGGGAGAAAGTTGTTAGATGTATAGCTTCAGCCAGAGAAAAAAAACGTGCAGCTGAAGCTGCCAGTCATTAGTCACAGCCTTAACTTCCAATAAGGGAGATCACCGCTATCAGACACTGTGTTATTATCCTTGAATACAAGCAGATGTGTTTTATGCAAATAACTGGAATAATGTTCAAAGAAAACTATACTTGCGGTTTCAAGGACAAAGAGATACATATTGCTTCAATTTGCTGTGTGTGGCTAAGTGACACTACAAAGGCCTGAGGATAATAGGCGTGGTTTGTTCTAAGAGAACAAAGACAAATATCAGATGATAACATCAGTTTACTGGATTGAAACGTGTGTTCACCAAGGCGTCAAAACAGGACAATGCAGCTGGTGAACATGAATGCTCGATGGCAATACATTATCAGGCTCCATAAAAGTATACATTCCTGAGCCCTTAAATACAGAAAATACAATTCAAATCGTTTGGGCAGTGTCTGTTAAATGAACATCTTATGTACGCAGAAAAATCTCCACATGACGAATTGATGTGAGTCATTAGGATGGAACGGAAGGCATAAGGACGGTTTCATCTATAGCAAAGGGTTGAGCTTCATCAGGGAGATTTGGGTTGTCGAGTTTATTTCACACGCTCAATAATGTCATAGTAATATCCTTTATGTACATATTATGTAGAGTACTTCACGTTTTACTGGGAAAACTAATCTGCTAAAAAGGCTTTCAATAAATCAGGAAATTATTAAAACATTGTCAGACAATGGCTGCTTTAATGTCTGCGAAGGGGCTTTCTGTATTATAACACACGGCAAGTTTTAGTCTGAATTACATGATGTTGTGATAAATCCCAGTGATTAACAGATACCTAACATGTATTCTACAATAACATGATACAAAAAAAGCCGTATAATTTTTTAAATAAATGGTTTTTAACTTCACGAGACAAAACAATAAATTGGTTCTTTTTAGTGTGAAGGTTAAATTGAAACAACAAAAAATAAAGTAAAAGTTAATGAAACATGGTGAAGTGCGCCAATCGTGCTATGCGAGAGTCATTATTATGCATGATAATGAGCGAATAACTGTAATTGGCACGGAGTTGTGATCTATGTCCGACTCGATGCCACTAAGATGTGATCTATGTCCGACTCTATGCCACTAAGATGTGATCACTGTCCGACTTGGGGCCTCCGAGTTGTGATCTCTATTCAACTCGATGCCACTGAGTTGTTATCTCTTTCCGACTCGATGCCTCCGAATTGTGATCTCTGTCCGACTGAATGCCACTGAGTTGTGATCTCTGTCCGACTCGAACCCACTGAGTTGTGATCTCTGTCCGACTCGATACTGTCGGGACTCGATACTGTCGGGTCTGTAATCTATGACTACTATACAGTAAAACTTGAAAGCACAATATGCTGTAAACAATACCCAACCTTTCATCTGCAACACGGATTTGTTTACATTAGCCATGTAACATATTTAAGAAGATCGTGTTCTTTATGAAGAGATTTCAACACAGAAGAGAGTGTGTTTAAACGCAGTTTCCCTAATGTTCACTTCAATGATATGGGTTCCAATTCAGCAAGATTTTTAACATCTCACATCTTCTCGCTGATTAGACGTTGCGCTGCTGCCATCTATGCTACACCCATTTGGAAACATGACGTTGCCTCTATTCCGTGACATTTTTAATGTGTATTTGTGTTTAACCCTATGACCCATTTCCGCTTTGCTGTCGTGTTAAGTGTTGAAACATACAATTGCTGTTGTCATCTATTTACACCAGTTATTTGTAGTAAAACACACTGATCGTCCTCTTCCAACGTGTTTATTTTATTTTTGATGACGCGTTTCTTAACTTAATCATTATGCTTAATATTGTATTAGTCCTTCTTGGGATGTTGAAAAGAAAGGTCACGCGAGAGCTCTCCATTGTCTATTTTTTCGAGACGACGGAGATTTCAACTAGATTCTCAGTAATATGGTTGATATTTCTTGAATTGATTATCCGTTATATTCCATATGAGGGTTCCTCTCTTGGGAAATCACGATTTTAGGTGGACTTAATGGAGTGAGTCATGACTGTGAGGCTGACCAAATACATCAGTGTCGCTGAGCTAGGATAATGGACGATGTATACTTCTAGTTCATGGATAAAACGCTGTGCAATGTTGTAAAGAAAGAATTTGTTTCAACTATCGTATTGTTGGAAACGTACAGGTTTATACAGACCAGCTGTTGCAAAGAAAATTCAGAAGTTATCATGTGTATATGTGACAAGAAATGAACGGATAGAAATATAATCCTTCTACATATGACAATAAAACCGGGATATACATATCCAATTACTTTTGCTGAACACCTACAGAGCAGATCCGGCTTAATGTCAGTTTGAATCACGCAATGCAATCCAACACAGACCTTTGTTATGGCCGTTTTATTGTTGAACGGATCCGTGTCGCGCGCAAAGATCTAACGGCATATCGTGAACGACTTGGACATGCTAACTAAATATTCATGGCACGGTGGAAACAAACCCCTCATGGAACACTTGTTGACGCATTGTATAAAACTAAAATGACATTTGATGACAAGCTTAACGAGATAGTGAATAGCATTCCTATAAACCCCCCCACCTACTCTCATTCAGATCACCAACACGTCAGCTTGAGTCTATATACATATATAATGTAGAACGAACGTCCTGACATCTCGTTGTAATCCACACGATGCTGGTCTGTTAGTGTGAATTTATGTTCATTAATTATGACAAGGGTTTCAGTGTCGCGATCGAATTGTTCTGTCGCGCTGTCTGTGTTCATTTATGAAATCTCAAGGGTATTGCTATTTAACACCAACTCTAGCCAGACTTGGAACTCAGTGGCAAATGAACAGACATTTAAGACAGAGAACCGGTTTTTTTACAAGTCTCAAGCTAGGAACACATGTGTCCGTATTGCGTCGTGCATCATGCGTTTACAGTCTCCGTCAACATATTGTGTGTCACCGATTACATGTGTGCGTCAGATAGATTCGTCAAATTGGGATGCGAGCTAAATATAGACAGCGACAGGAAATAGAGGTCAATCGGAGACACCACACAGAAAGTAGGCGACTTCTGTTAAAATCGAAAGCAGGGTAAACTTTTCTGGAAAGATTTTTGTTATACTTTGGCCTCACTTACAGTGTTTATGGTTTTTCCATGAATAATCATATATTATAGGATGATATCTGACTAATTCGATAAATTGTTCGAGTATTTTCTGTAGAACAACATTACGAGACATGCTGAATGGTGACCACAACAATAAAACCACCGCCATTCCCAAGTCATGACAGGGCTTTTCCCATAAGTCTAGGTCGTGTTTCAGTCTGCGTTTCAATCGCTACCAGTGGCGATTAAAAATAAACGCATGACTCACTACTCAAGACGGACACATGTATTCGTGGACATTCATTATTACCAGAATCGATTGAAACCCTGACGCATGACGGATGACGCAGGACGCAATACGGACACATGTGTTCCTAGCTTAACAGTAATACAATTCGTAATTTACGATCACAAGCGACAAAGAAAAGCCAGATTAATATGTCATACTGTTCTACTTGATTGTTTATTAATCAACAATTAACCAATTCTGTGTGTTCGTATTTCTTACATTAATTGACAACAGCAAGCAAGCTAATTTCGAGTTTTTAAGACATAAGTTAATTGACATTGTTGTTGTTGATGATTGACAGCTACATTTTTTTAAACGACATTTAGATCTGAACGTAATTTATCAATCGGATAATCAGTTGTTCGCAAATGAAGACTTAATTAAACGGGGTATAAACATTTTGAGACAGTATCAGTTATCTACTAAAGAGAGTGGATCGCAAATGTGGCTTTAAATAAACATGGTTTGTTTGTTTGTGTGATTGGGGTTTTACGCAGTACTTCAAAATAAAACTGGTATAGCAAGTGACAGTCAATAAATTTGTCACTCTATATCAACCATAACATGTGTTGTTTTTTGTAACTCAGGGGGCACAACATTATGTCCTTGTAGCATTTTGGGAAGGTACGATTGGATAACTTCCAACGAAGATTACCGCTGTAAAAGTCAGTCGATATAACAGTTTGTCCGTGGGATGTTATAACGTTCCAGCGGCACGTCAAACACATCACAATTGCTCTATAGTTTGTAATCCCTGTTTTTTGGTCTTATGCATATTACGTTGTACGATGTTGGCGCCTATTGATCTGGAATATGTTTGTTAGAGAAAGTGTCAAGTCCCGTTCCGAATTTCATGATTCTAAAACCGATTCGAGCCGATGTAAGATCTTAGAGGTGTCATAGATGTTGTGTGGGACAGCTGTGGGTTTTGTAAGTAACACAATCGTCAAAATGTCAAAACCAGACTTTTTGTCATAGTTTTAAATGTTTTCTAATCTGTTAAATGTGTAATGTTTTTGATATTTGGCTGTGGGTTTTGTAACTAAGGTATGTCTGTTGTCTCACTGCAAAACCTAGGTAAATATGTGAGCCAAGCATGGTAATGTAAGTGCTAATGTGTTGAAGGCTTGTTTACTCGGCATATGGAAAAAAAAAAAATGTTGAAGCAAACTAACACCTTACATATATCACTGTCTTCAGGATTGACCTGTTTTCCATATACCATGTAGAGTCTTAGTAGTATTGTTCGAGTCGTTTCCTGCGCATTCGTGGGGTGCAGTGGGGTGCAGTGGGGTGCAGACTTCCGGTGGCATTGCGCATGCGCAGGATGGTTGGAGTTCCGGTGCTGGTGTTGC
>JAUELC010015537.1:0-13215 GCA_031471745.1 Cryptochiton stelleri
CTGGGATATGGTAATGAGTGAATTCCACCTGGAGGTAACAAGGGAGGTTACTTGCCCATTTATCCCGGTTATAATGGCGGATGTTTAGCGCACGTTTTGTGTAGCGATTTTGCATTATTTAATGAATTTCCTTCAAGAATCAAATTAAAAAGGAGGCAACGATCCTATTCAGAGATAACATTCACACTCGGGACTGTAGATTTCTTAAAAAACGAGCACTTGTCAAGTAAATGTATGGAACCATCACAAGTTTCTCGAATCGACCGGCGCGCAGTTCTCGTCAATAAATGCAAAACTTAATTTTAAAAACAAAATCAATTTCAAACTTCATAAAAGTTTGATTAAAACAGCTAGTAATCTGACAATTAAACATCGAAAATTTCCCGCCCTTACAGTTAAAATTTTTTGTGGAAAGCTAAAATATTAGGCATACCCAAAACAACTTGAATTTTTTTAATTTGAGGTTAACAAAGGGAGATAAAACTAACAATGTGCATAAAAATGGTTTATACTGAGTTCAAAGAGTGTATAAAAGATCAGGCAACATTACATCGTAATTTATTTACGTAAACGAAATGAAAACATAGAAACTGCAGATTCAACGTACGCAGGGAAGATGCATTGAAAAAATTTACATTGACAAAAATTGTTTACTTACGATTTCTTTGCATTAAGCGCACGAAACTTGTTAAAAATATATTGCGAACGCAAACAATACATTCTGGTTGTTTGGAATATTTCAATTCTCTCCATTTATTGAAAAATACCAAGATATTTTGTGTTCAAATTTCAAATGATTTCTAACAGTTTTAAAATTGATCTGATTTTGGCTGCATCCTTCCTTTGTGTATTTTGCGATCCTATTACGGTATTGCCTACTATTTGACAATAAATATATAGGTTGGAGGCCACTGAAGACATTCATTCATGAAACCAACAACGCACGGCTAGGAGTTACAACAACAACAACAGCGCAAATATGTTTCATTATGTGTGCTGTGCACTAAAAATAATGTACCTCAAAACCAACTTACTGCAAGTAAACGATCGTGCACCACTAAACGAAACACTGCAGTGCTGCTTTCACGCATTCGTTACCCTATTATTAATATGCAGGACTGTCTCACATCAGTCTTCTCTGTTCAAAAGTGGAAAATCAATGATGTCATATCTTGTTCTAATTTTTTTTCTTCTTTTGCCCTCTCGCATTTCTGTGAGATGATGCAACTTTCCCGGCAATGACATTGCCAAATTGCTCATTTTTTCCCGCCATGTTGAATATTATATATTAAGAAAAACCTTTTACATGCAACTGTTACAATCGGTATCATTTTTGTGTCCTTTAGAAATCTATCCTCCAGCTATCTAACCGTATATGTTTCTTACAGAATAAACTTACTTCCACTGACTAATGTACTTTTACACAATTATTATTGCCATTCTGAAGAATTCAGCGGTGGTTGGAGGGAGCTCTGTGTTGCCCTGGTGCTCTCAGAGCTAAGGGGCAACACTAAGCCGATCTGTTTGTGGCGTCCTGTTATGTCCTATTTTGTCTTGTATCTTGTCATTGTTTGTTGCCAGTGGCGTCGGGGGTGATTTCCTTCACCCATTAGGCTGGCAAGCCATCATATAAGTGAAATAACCTTAAGTACGGCGTAAAGCCCCAATCAAACAAACAAAGATTATGGTTGTGTTGAGTTGTTGTTTTCTGTTGAAAGTACACCACCATCATATAAATGAAATACTCTAATTTCACAACCATGAGCTGATTAAAAAAGGTAAATGTTCATTATGAATTTAGTGTTTCATTAGATTGTGTCTTGTATTCACAGCTACATTCAGCTACAGGGAGTTCTCCATGCTTGTAGTTGTACAGTTTCATCTGTCTATAACAACATGACAAGATATCCTTGGGTTTCGTTATATAAAATTGTCACAGAGCTAAGGGGCAACACGAGGCCAATTTGTTGTGGCGTCCTGTGATTGTCTTGTATATTGTCATTGTTTAATGCCAGTGGCATTGGGGTGGTTTCCTTCACCCATTGGGCTGGCACGCTGTCATATGAGTGGAATAACCTTAAGTACGACGTAAAACTTCAATCAAACAAACAAACAAAATCAGCAAAAGTTGAAGATGTGGAAGTATGTTTATTTCTCAATAAAGAGCTCTGGTACATATGTATATCCCAAATATTTGACGTCACCGTTGATAGATATTCTGTAAAATACTGTATGAACCACATAAATAGATATAAACTTTCAGTGATTTAGGCTGCTCATGTAACGTCACTCCAAGAAAATCTTACTTCAAAGCTTTATGAAGCCGTAGACTACAAAGCTGAGATTTGGTTCTCGTGTTTTGTCAGTTTAGTTTAGTCCGTCTTTGCCATTATTTCAGGTGATTGTTATTCCGTGTCTGTATCAGCCCAGAATGGAGCAGGAGTTGGACAGTCATCCCTAAACATAACACAATCTACTCCACAAATAGGTTAGTTTCTCAGAATCATGCCAGCTGTGTACTGTAAATCACCTAAAATTTCAACCACAAAGCACTCATCTTTTTGCAAGTTGTGAAAGTATTATAGCCTGTTAACAAACAAATTTATGTTTTCTGTAAAATCCTGTTTCTCCCTAACTGCAAAATTGTCATCTGACTCCCAGATATTATTTCCAAGTCCTTTACAAAGCTTCCAAAGTAGTACATTTATGGTCGGATTTTAAGGTGATTTAGGATATATAAAACCTAATACACAAGTTATGTAATGTCGACCACAAATATCTTCATATTTACTCAAAGTTTCGAGAATGTATTTTGTCCTCATCAGGTCTTCTGATACTTCTGATGATGACAAAATAAAGTGTTGAATCGTCGATCAAATATGGAGTTTCTTGTGGTCAGAAAATCATTATTATTGGGAATTATACAAGACTTGCCAGTTGATTTACAGGTACAGCTATTATTAAATTTATCTTAATAGGAAATATTTCTGCTCGTCGACTCTAACCGTAAGATGTATAACTCAATTTCAAATACTGTTGATGCAGCATTGAATCTAATTATTGTAGAGGTTTCTATATTTTTTCTGTATACTTTTTTTTAAAAATATGTATTTGAATAAATGTCAAGTGGAGAAAAAATAATTCATAGTGAACCAAACTCTTGCTTACATTAGTACTTGCAAAATGTTATATTTTTTTTTTATCATTAGGGGCATTATTAATGTTAAACTTGAAACATCAGAATGGAGAACACTGAAAACTGCACCAAGCTGACCTTTAGTAAACTGATTCAAATTTTTTTTCACTGATGAGTTTTAAAACGAAGAGTTATGTAACAACTCCAATAAAAGGTGCAAATGAATACATGGTGATTCAATATTTCGGTTTATTTTAAAACCATTGTCAAGAATGGTTTTAAAAAAAACTGAAATATTGAATCACCAATATTGAAACCAATAAAAGATACACCTAGATGCATTGTGCTTCAAAATTTTGGTTTATTTTAAAACCATTGTCAAGAATTTTTAAAAAAATAAACCAACATATTGAAGCACCATGCATCCATGTGTATCTTTTATTGGAGTCATAACTTTACTTTACTAAACCGCTATGTTTGTTTCAGCTCCATCATTGCCTCAGATCAACCCTCCTTTAAACAATGGGTCTCACCAAGTGGAGATAACCTGGTCCCGCCCATCTCAACCAAATGGAATAATCCGTAACTACACTCTGACTGCACTGGATAATCAAGGAAAACAACTGACCAGAATTTGTTTTCTCTGCTGCAATTGTCCAGACAAAGTATGCTCCATGAAAGAGAAACAGGTAAGTCTAAAAAAGCTGTTTCTAAATTTATTCATTTATTAATTCTCTCTTCAAAGATAAAACGTGTATACCTGTGTGCCATTTACATCTAGTATGGGGTTTGTTTCATGGTTGTCATAAGACATGCAGAGTTCTGGTTGCCAAGACATGTACAGCCAAATGTGTTTAAGGACACATAAAATATTGCATTAGAGATGACAGGACGCCATCTGTTTAGTTTTATTTACAGCAACGTTTATTTTGAATTGGTGTAAAAAAAATGCAAATAAAAAAGTAGTAAACTCTTAGAATATTGTTTATATTGCATAAAAGTCATCTATACTCTAAGAAGAGAAAAAATAATCTTTTATACTAAAAATAAAACTAAAAAAAAATAACTAATACACCAAAAAGGTAATCAAATCATGAAACAACCACTTCTGAAATTAGGATTTGCTTCATACATGCCAAACATGGCTTCCTTCAGTCAACCTTGGCAGCAGAAAATTAAGTTATTTTGCGTTACAACATTTTAATAATAAATACTATAAGAAATAAACATTGTTCTAACCAAATTGGGCCTATTGTGATCTTTGTTGCATAGTTTCCTTGGCTACTATCAACTGGCTGACATCACAGAGCTAAACAAGGAATACTTAATTGGTATCATGGTCTAAAAAGCAGAAATGGAACAATCAAAATGGCAATTTCACTTCATGATATTTTGTGCATAGAAAATGTTGAAACATGGACATATTCATTTCAGAAAACCTCTGATGATGACTGTATGAAGAAGGAGATAAAGGAGAATCCACAATGTGACAAGATGGAGAAGTTCAAGGTCACAGAGTTGACCTTGAGAAGGACTGTGATAAACCTGCATGCTTACACACATTATATGGTTAGTGTGGAGGTGTGCAATGATGGGGGCTGTATTGTCAAAACTGTGGAGGTGAATACAAAACAGGATGGTTAGTAGGAGTTTCCTTAGTTTAGTCGTCATAGTTTATTTCCTAATAAGCTAACCGATAATGATTTTTCAGTTGTAGCATATTCTAAAATCCTATGAAATTAAAATGTTTTGATGTCTTGCAACAAAGTCTGTAGTGGTTAGAACGTGTGCGGTGACTTACGATAAAATCTTGTGTACGTCATAATTCGATAGCCAATAAAAGGTGATTTTTATCTCACATGACCAATCAGTGTTGATCACATGACAAACGTCAATAGCATAGAATGCCTCTCACTTGCGATTTTGTCTTGAGTATAGACAAGCTCATTTAATAAGGTTAAATGCTTCAATGATTCCTATCATATAAACAGTGTGAGAGATAGAATTTGTAATGTCACCAGGCTTTTGAGGCGCGATCAACTAAAAAATTATGACCTATAGATACAATATCAATCTCATGCAACAACATTTTGTGTACAAATAAAAATATATTGGACCAAAAGTATCTAAAGAATTACAAATTTCTGATGGTAAATGGTATATTCTGTGCATTATTTGGCGGTTAGAGGAGCTTCCTGTTGCCCTTGTGCTCCCAGAGCTAAGGGACAACATGAAACCGATCTGTTCGTGGCATTTAGCATTGTGAATTTGCACATTTTGTTCCATTGCACTATGTATTGCTTCCTGTGATTGTCTTTACCCATTGGGCTGGCTCATCGTCATTTTAGTGAAATAACCTTAAGTAAGGCATTAAATCCCAATCAATCAAACAAACAAACAAGTCAATATGATATAAGATACTGTACTTGTACAATTTTATTATATGCAATACAAAAGTCTTATTCTTTGCTTGTCTCTTTTTCTCAGCCCCATCCGCGCCCATTGGTGTCTCCGCTCTAGCCCTGTCCTCAACCAGTGTGTATTTGAACTGGACGGTACCTACTGACCCAAATGGTCTCATAGGATTCTATCAAGTTTTTTACACGACTAATAACAGCAAACGGGAAGAGAGTTCTGAAACAAACTCTACTATTTTTCTTGTTACTCAACTAAAGAAGTGGACAGAATACCAGTTTTATGTCAAAGGATATACGACAAAACTTGGGAACAAAAGTGATGTGGTATCATGCAGGACTCAAGAGGACGGTAAGGACTCTCTCTCAATTTGTTGAGCGGGCGGTTGAAGGGAGCTTCCTGTTGCCCTCGTGCTACAAGAGCTAAGGGGCAAGACGAAGCCGATCTGTTGTGGTGTCCTGTTATGTCCTGTGGTTGTCTTGTATCTTGTCATTGTTTCTTGCCAGTGGCACCAGGGTGGTTTCACCAATTGGGTTTGCACGCTGTCATATGAGTGTAATAACCTCAAGTACGTCGTAAAACGCCAATCAATCAAATTGTCACTGTCATTGTACGAGTGAAATACTCTTAACAATGGTGTTAAACAAAAAGCAAGCCATCTTATTTAATTATTATATTCCCACTGATGAGTTTCACAAAGTAATAATACAGTAAAGTAAAGGCTCCAATAAAAGATACACATGGATGCATGTCAATTCAATATTTCGATTTATTTTAACACCATTGTCAAGAATGAAAAATATCTATAAAGTAGGTGTATTACTGATCAGTAAAGTTGGATATTACAAAATTAGAGGACAATTATTGTAACGATTGTATATTGCACATTATGCAACTATCGTGAAACTATCAGACACTCTAATTTTCTGACAGTATCGTTGGACTAAAGAACATGATCAGGTTAACCTCTATCTGTCTGGTATATTGTTTATACTTTTCAATTTAGAGTATTTAAATAATAAATCCTACTTTTATGTACATGTACATGGATAATAACTATTTTGCGATTTTTAACAACTTGATGAATCAGGCTTTTTGAAAAAACGCATTTTAGTTATATACATGTATGTTAAGCTTTGAAATGACATGCATATCATATTACATCATAGATACATTAAATGATTTTTTCCAGCTCCGACTTCTCGGCCAAAGAAATTTTCTGTTTCGGTTATCAACAGCCATAAAGCTGCAGTGGGCCCCGCCTGAAGAAGCTAATGGTATCATCATGTTCTATGATATAAATTACACAGCCGTCCATCCTGAAGAGGAGAGGTCAATGGTAGTCTCTGGGAATACCTACGAAACGATCATTGAGAGACTACATTACTGGACCATGTATAGCTTTTCACTGACTGCCAGAAACTCCAAAGGGTCAAGCCCCAGTGCAACCTCTTCTAAAAGAACGAAGGAATATGGTATGCTTGAGTTTCTTTCCACAGTCAAACTTGGGTTGAGACCTGGCCAAATACATTAAAAGTTCACATATTTGTATCAGAAAATATAAAATAAGGCTTACACTTTTATGTGTACAACTCCTTGGTCTTCTTGTATGCAAAGTTTCGTTGGATATCCTTTCACTGCTGTCAAACTAATGATCAACAAGTCTGGAATATAGGTACAGCAAATGTAAAAGCCAAAATATCGTATATTTCAACAAATTTTATCCTTTTGTGTCTTGTTTTTTGCATGTTTTCAAATGAAACTGAAACTCCTGAATGTTTTGACATTCTGACATACCTTTTTGTCAAATCCCCCTTTCATTTATAATGCCTAATTGAATTTCTCTAAAATAAACTTTAAATATACGACTTAAATTTATCTATTTATTTATTTGTCTCCAGCTCTCTCTCTCTGGTGGTCCTTCTTTGAAATTGTCTACTTTGAATAAAGATAATTCTGAAATTATGAAAGTTAGTACCTCTTGTACACATTTTCTAATTTCAGTTCCAACGTCACCTGTGAAAGATGTAAGGGCGAGCAAAAAAACTGGTACCAGTATTTTCCTGGAATGGAAAGCTCCGAAATCGCCTAACGGGATCATCACTAATTATAAAATCAGCTATAACTTTCAAGCTCACAGTGTTGACAGCCCTCAGACTCTATCGTTGTACATTAACACAACGTCAAATAGCTTACAGTATAACCTGACAGGGCTCGAGAACTACTGGAAGTATACATTTGTAATAGATGTGTTTACAGCAGTGGGACAAGGTACACATACCAGCCGTCGTATTCACATACAGACAGATGAAGGATGTAAGTTACCAAAGAGGCAATGTAACAACTTTTGCCACCATAAACCAGCTACATGCATGTAGAATGAATTTTATTAAATAGAAAGTTCTGGATTTTTAAACTAGAATGACTCAAAACACAAGCATTCAGAACATGTCAATTTCATTCCTGTATGGGAATTTGTCAAAGTTGTCCCATTTTGAATTCTGGCATCTTTCAGATCCAATGTTGTCTTAAACATGAATCTGATGTTTCAAGTAAGACACATATCACGCGAGTCTATTAATTTAGCAAAATCACGAGCCGGAGTGGAAGGCGAGTGATTTTCTAAATTAATAGACGAGGGTGATATTTGTCGTAATACACGGGCTCTCGTTGGATACTCTTTTTCTCATTCGGCACTTTTGGTGTGATTTTCGTTTAAAACTCTGGCGGGCGGTTGGAGGGAGCTTCCTGTTGCCCTGGTGATCTCAGAGCTAAGGGGCAAAGTGAAGCTGTTGTGGTGTTCTGTCTTGTCCTGTGAATGTCTTGTATCTTGTCATTGAGTGGTGTCGGGGGTGGTTTCCGTCTCCCATTGGGCTGGCACGCCGTCATATGAGTGAAATAACCTTAGGTAACGCGTAAAACTCCAATCAAACAAACAAACAATCATGCAAAACTCTATCCATTTTGGAATGGCCAGTAAGAATATACATCGTTGTGCCAGAACGCATGGTGACCTCAAAGAACGATTGCTGCGGCATTGGAACGTCTTTTGCTACAAAGCATATAACATCGCGACATTATCGATCATCACAATTGTGATGACGTCGAAAATGTGACGTCATGTCTTTATGATGACGTATTTACTGTGTGAAAATATCACTAGTGTATGATGATACAATAATTAATGGCTCTGGAGTGGAACTATTACGGATGTAGTGTGAGAACTATACTTTAACTCCTTAGGTTATTCACTTTCAATATATCTTGTCAGGTTCTCATCTTGCTTATTAAAAGAGTCTGTGAAATAACAGTCTTAAGTCTTTGAAGGTCATATGATGTTAATCAACTCAAAAGAAACACGAGATATTTTCCCTAAACTTATTTATTATTTTGTTTAATTTGCCAATTCCAGTGCCAAACAAACCTGAAATCTTTAAAGCTGATCCTGTCAACAGTACCAGCATTCGGTTGTCATGGGAACCACCCATATTTCCAAATGGTGTTGTCATTGGTTACCTAATACAATATGACCAATCATCTGTTGAGATAGACATAACTGATAAATCCTCTACTAGTACAAACTCCGCTCTCATTGATGGCTTACAGATTTGGACACAGTATGAGTTTAATATATCAGCTAAGACATCAGTTGGATATGGCCCAATTGTGAAAGTCTCTTCAAGAACTAAAGAAGCAGGTAAGAATAAAATAAAAAAAAATTCCAAAGGGTGACGAATGGGAAAACTTGTCCCATTTACAGGCTTTGTCTTGTTCCATTTACAGGCTTCTGGGTTAACTAAATATATTATCTTATTCAGCCGGAAAATCTCTCTGTGTACTCAATTTACACTCTCCTACAATTCAGGGCTCTTTACTCCATTAAGGTCCATTTGGAAAACATAGAGACCTAAGAGTGTTTCTGGTCAAATTAGGTTAACATATTATGGGATAGGCAATATCTAACTTGCATCATT
Organism: Cryptochiton stelleri; assembly: GCA_031471745.1. Classification (NCBI taxonomy): domain Eukaryota; kingdom Metazoa; phylum Mollusca; class Polyplacophora; order Chitonida; family Mopaliidae; genus Cryptochiton; species Cryptochiton stelleri. The sequence continues at coordinate 9,526 of JAUELC010015537.1, forward strand.
CACTCGATTTGAGAATATGACACCTGTCTCACACATGTAATTTTGACTTTCTGTATTGTACAAAGTGTTAACAGCAAATGTTTTCATCCGAATTGTTTCATCTGTGCATTTAACGCACACCAAACAATTTTCTCCCATTGCTGTTAATCAGGCAGATTTAGATGGTTCTATTGTAATCATACTTGTGAATGCATAAAATCAAATATTTAATTTAAACAATAATTTCTTTTGGGATAATATCATTAATTTTTACTTTGTAACAGTAGGTTCTACATAATTTTGCCATAAACAAAGTTTTTGTTTGATTTTTGTGTTATTAATTATATCTGGGCTCGCTCAGTGGTTAGCGTGTCGGACTGCTGATCCTCCTTCGATGTACCGTAAGGGTTCAAGTCCCCCGGTTGACCACAGGCATATGAGGGAGTCACACAAGTAGATTCCGGCTATTGTGGGTGGTGGTTTTGTACAAGGTTTCCTCCCCGGTTTTCCACCGTGTTTACTTTTAAAAGGCAGACTAATAAGTGGATAATCTGTCGTCATAGAAATGAATACCCTTGAGTATGACGTTAAACACCAATCAAACAAACAAACTTTTTAATTAAATCTAATCTATTTCAGCTCCGTACCGCCCAGACACCTCGTCGTCAAGTCCGATGATCACAGCAGCCCGCCTAATCAGTGTTGATGACCCTCACACTCAAATAGCCATCACCTTACCAATAAGTTTCTTCACAAATGACAGCTATGGTGAACCTCTAGCCTGGGGCATCATTGTCATGGAAGCCTCTATCAACAATGATAATGGTAACGTTTTTGTTATTGAATTTCTTTCCTCTAGAGGGTGGTTGGAGAGAGCTTCCTGTTGCCCTTGTGCTCTCAGAACTATGGGGCAACATGGAGCCTATTGTATTGTGGCGTCATGTTATATCCTGTGGTTGTCTTGTATCTTGTCTTTGTTTGTTGCCAGTGGCGTCGGGGTTGGTTTTGGATAGACCGTCATGTAAGATATGACATCAATTTTAGTATACGGTTTAGGGTTATGGTTAGGGTTTAGGGTTAGTATTAGGGTTAGGTTTAGTATTAACTCTAACCCGGAACTAAAATTTTACGTTTTATCTTACATGACGGATTTCCCGTGGTTTTCTTTCACCCATTGGGCTGGCATACCTTAAGTACGACGTAAAACCCCAATCAAACAAGCAATCTTTGTAAAATGTCAGCTCTGTATTTTGTTACCAAATTACCTAATTGAAACGATGTAGTCATAATAGAAACAGACTGAGCTGCTTCTCTATCAGCCTGAGCTGCTTCTCTATCAGCTTGAGCTGCTTCTCTATCAGCCTGAGCTGCTTCTCTATCAGCCTGAGCTGCTTCTCTATCAGACTGAGCTGCTTCTCTATCAGCCTGAGCTGCTTCTCTATCAGCCTGAGTTGCTTCTCTATCAGCCTGAGCTGCTTCTCTATCAGCCTGAGCTGCTTCTCTATCAGCCTGAGCTGCTTCTCTATCAGCCTGAGCTGCTTATCTATCAGCCTGAGCTGCTTCTCTATCAGCCTGAGCTGCTTTTCTATCAGCTTGAGCTGCTTCTCTATCAAACTGAGCTGCTTCTCTATCAGCCTGAGCTGCTTCCCCGTCAGCCTGAGCTGCTTCTGTATCAGCCTGAGCGGCTTCTCTATCAGCCTGAGCTGGTTCTCTATCAGCCATTCATAGAAGTCGAAATTTTACAAATTTAAACTCAAAGATTTAGTTTATTTTTCAGTTAAATTGGGTTAAAAAATTTTTTACTGTCCACTTAAGAAAATAAATTATTTTTGATAATAAACAATGTGGGATACAATTTTAACACTGATACACCAAGCGAATTCAGTTTATGTTATGTATATTGTGTATATTTATTTTTCTCTATGAAATACATGTTTAAACTGAAAATATTCAGTGTATGGCTGTAATTTTACGAGCAGAATATTTGTTAATAAAATGACGTGTGTGATTCCTGACCATAGATCTTCAGACTTTATAGTTCCCATGATTCTCATGGTCGAGAGGGGTCAACATCATAGGAGTGAAATAGCCTTAAATATGACATAACACCCCAATCAAACAATCGAAAGGTATTGAAGTTCACGGCTACATGTCAGAGAGGATCTTGTTGTTTTTTTTCTCATCTACATTTGACTTTTGTCTAAATTATATTCTAGGTACAGTTCTGAATTATAAAGATGGTATGGTGAAGTGTGTTGGTTGTGTGACATGGAATGCCTATCATGAGAGAGGGGTCATGAAACCATACAGAGCCACACCTAATGGATGGACACCAGTCCTAACCAATCTGTCACACAAAAGCAGTGAGTATGTTATCTACCAATCACCAGTCCTAAGAAACAAAAACTAACTAGAAAGTACTAACCAATCACTCAAATCACAGTCGCAAATGGGATGGTTTGAATGCGGGTGAGTTGAATATGTTGCATACAAGCAAGTTTTTCTATTGGCTCTGGCTTTTTTCGATAAGATGTCCGATTTATATCCTGGATTAGATGACTCTCAGTCACTCCATAAATTGGTCTACAATTTATATCTCAACATTACCTAATACCACAGATTTTAGTAGTCAACTTCTCCTATGATATTATATTTCATCTATTGCTTTCAAACTTGATAAGAGATATGTACAGGATCAAAGTATTTATGTCTTGTGCTTGTCTTTCAATTCATGAAAATGCATCCCATCCCTAACTGTCAATAAACTGATAATGCGTTATCATATAAGAGAAATACCCTTGAGTATGAGTGTTGACCCCTCTCAAACAAACAAACAAACCTAAGGAAATTAGAGAAACAGGTTGACGATATACTGTTTTCTTGTGTTTATTTTTTAAGAGATCCGGAAAAGGCGTTCTGTAAATACAGTGTATGTACTGGGCGAGGAAAAGAAGTGTATGGACTTCTGTAATGGTTACCTTAAAGCAGGCACACCTTACAGGTAACAACATGTTCAGATCATTAATACACTACTTACATTTAATCAGAGATTTGTAACACAAGATTAACTATTTGAAAGTCCATGGAAAGAAAAGTCCAAATTTTTCTTCGATGAAATTTTTTTTACAAAAAATGTTCCGTGGCTGGAAATTATTCAAAATGAAAAGAAACAAAACCATCTTTTGGTGTGCTGTAATAACAGATATTTGAACGAATATTTTTTAATTGTATCAGAATTTATTACATAACTCTTTATAGTCTACTCATTTTAGAATTAGATCTGCAAGAGAAAAAGTTAAAAATTCATGACAACCACATAGTTTTTAGTAGATTAAGGAAGGCCTTAAGAATTTTTTTTTACATTTCCATTTTTATTACATCCATGTCTGAAACAAAATAACAATGTTTTCTACAAGTAACATATAAATGTTGCAAAAAGTAACCACAATTACAAGTTTCTTACACAATAAACTTACTTCCACCGACTAATGCACTTACTACGCAATTTTATTGCTATACCGAAGAAAACAAAAACCGATAACCCTCTTCTGGGCCCTCACCGACTCACGTGATCGGTCCAAACGGACATGCGCAAGTCCTATTATTTCTTCAGAAAGCCAGCCTGAAGGACGTGATTTTGACTATTGCTAGAAGAGAAGTATTCTTTTGTTTGTGGCGTATGCCTGCCAGCTTGGGATCGCCACTCTGTGT
>JAUELC010015759.1:0-13195 GCA_031471745.1 Cryptochiton stelleri
TCCGCTACCGGCTTTTTACTAAGCGCAAGTTTTGAACTACGCAGTCTATATGACTGCGCGGATTACACGGTTTGAACTGTTTAAACCCAGTAACTACATGATAGGGAAATATTTCCACGGGTGGCAAAGTCGGAGCAGGTCGAGGCAGTTTGAACCACCCAGGTTTTAAGTATATCATTATATAATGTTAGCACATAATAAATAAGGATTGTGCGTTATTATGTAATAGACTGTCCTGGTTGAAACGCTTGGTGGGTGAAGACAGTACATATCTCTTTGTTTTGTTTGAAATTGTGGTTTTAGGGCCGTTTTCCGTATATCGACCTCGCGGCCATTCGATCAAATCTTATTTTCCATTCAGTTTACATTTGGGTTTTTATTGTATGTTCAGATCCATATTTATAAAAAGAAATATATATATGCATGTATAAAAATAAATAACTAACAATAAAATTCTACTATTAATACTATTTATGTATAAATATAACATACAGGAATTTATATGATTTACACTGTACGCACGCTCTATTTCTTTCATGCATTGCATATATACAGGCTCCCGAAGGCTTGCTTATGGCAGAGTCATAAATGTTATTAACTGTACTTTAGATTTAACTAATAAAATTACATAACCTTAAAAAAAACTTTAAATAAATAATTAATAAAGTGTTGTTATTAAATGCTATGCTATCAGTTCTATGTCGAAATAGTTGATGGAAAGCTAAGCTATCATAAAGACTAATCACTTTGAGTTGATTAATGTCTAGTAAGAGTTGTCGTTCCTGACCGCGCACATTGATATGACCAAACTCTATCAAGGCTACAGTTGTAAACACCAAACTCACTGCACTTATATATATACAACATTATGTGCTTATGTGATACTTTGTACTCGTAGTTGTTTGGTTAGCTATGGTAGTAGTGTCGAGCGGGCGTAGTTGAGGGAGTATGGCAAGCCGTTTTATTTGTTATTCCTTATTTTATGATATCATCAATTCTTTAAACATAGCTTACTATATTTTTTTTTAATTTCTGTGTTTGAAATACTAATGTCTCACCTATTCCCTTTAACATTTAATAGTATGTATCTATCTTACTTAACGTAACAATAACTACAGCTTTCTACCACAAACCGCAAAAAAATGTTTCGTGGCAAACCCAGCACAGAATCACCACAAATAAGGTGTTTTTTATTCACGATGTATCAATAATAAATGTGATATGGTGCACAGCTGCTGTTTACTTTAATTAAGTTCTTTTACAATCAGGAGCCAAAGTCACAACCGTCGCACCAATAACACAGGAGTGAGAAACACGTAACATATCTATTCTTAGGCTTTTCTGTTGATTAAAGGTAAGCAAAAAATTGATATACTAAAGTATTTTGTCTAAGTATAAATTGGTCAAGATGAAATATCTTTTTAAAAGGAGTTTTGAAATAATGGTAAAATATACTGTATATGTTTGTTTTGTATATTGAACTTGACATGTAAGTTATAAATTCAAATTCAATCATTTATTCACCAAAAGTTAAAGAATCAAAATGAACATTCCTCAAATAATCGTGAAACGAGTGTAAGTCAGCAACTGATAGTTTTATCTCCAAATTGTATTTAGGTTCCAGAGTAAGGACAATAAAAGATAAACGAAATAAATATACACAAGGACAAATTTACACTATACAATAAATTACTATTGAAAATAGGTTTTCCGTAAATTTAGAAAATTATTTCTTGCTGAATACCTTTGCACCTCGGATTGTTTGCGAAAGAACGTTGTGGACAGCGACATATTTAAGGGAGCGGGTGAGGGGAGAGAGGGGGGGGGGGGGGTCGGGCATGATACCACAATCCCCCTTCCCCATAGACAATTTGGACAATTTAAAATAGGTATATTCAAGTTGTGTAATATACAGCAATACAGTGTGTGAAAATCCAGATTAACAAGGGTGGGTACTATTTAGTTTCTGGTACCAATTGCTGTAACACTGTGTACTAATTCATAATACCCATTAAGTAAACACGCCATACAGGAGTAATGATTGATCGAATTGCATTGACCTCAACTAAAGAAAACACCAGTCTGATAATGGCTATAACTCAATCATTGATCACTGGACGCCTGGTCCTATGCTTTATTTATTACTTTCTATTTCACTGACCGTGTAACGGCCCGGAATGTAATAAGTGTTAAAATCCGGACAGCAGTGCAATCCAGAATGTAACACTTACATCGTTCCGGGCAGAAAATGCCTAATTTTTCCCTATGGTAATAACAATTTTCTAACAGCCACACATTAGCGAGAGCACATGTTCGAGCCATAAAAGACAAAACGTATTTGGATAAGCTAAATTCGTTTTTTCAATAATGTTATCCACACCAATTCTTAGACGAATGCAACTGCTTTGTGCTTCAGTTATTTACATCGAAAGCGTCGTGGCCCAACTGCGAAGTGCGCATGGTACATTTGTTCCTGCTCGACATTCGCTTTGGTGACATTTGCTCCAACAGTAATTGGTCCGACGACCATTGAACTGGCGGCATTTGCTCCAATGACATTTCCTCTCCACTAAATGTTTGTATAAACATTATCAGTTAGTTTCAGAACAGTTGTTGTCAGCGCAATCGTCATCAAGCAATTGTTAAAGCAACTGTCACGGACCATAAACAAATTCTGTTTTTTTTTTACATTTCATCCCGGCTTTCCCAGCAAACATCGCAATGCATACCATTGACAGTAAGTTCAACGTTAAATACCAAAACAATTCATAAATAAATTTATCTCGAAAATAATCTTAATTTTGCAGATATTTGGCATAATTAAGTAAAAATTGGGAGTTACTGTGTCTTGTTTCGAGTTACCATGTCGAACTTTCGAGTGGTAAATGAAGAAATTGTTCAGATTTTCCCAAAACGTCGATTTGGCATCTTGAAAGTTTAACACGAATAACTCCAAAATACTTGCCTAGTGGAAAGATCGCATTTCTGTCCGATGAGAGTCCTGATCTATATAATTTAGTGATCGAACGAATGGCCAGACAGGTTATATCTGTCTTTATTATTGTAATTAACCTTGTGTAAATTTCACACCTAGAGACATATAGAGGTACACACTGTTTAATAAAGTGGTTAAGGCACGGGCTTAGTATTTATTACTTGTCGGGTAGAAAGGTCTAGTTATTGCCCGGAATGCAATAAATTTGATATATAACATTTTGGGCAGCACTGTTGTCCGGAATATAATAAATATTACATTTCGAAATTGTATTACATTCCGGGCAGCCGCAGGTAGTCTTCAGCAATCGCTTTCGTCTTCAAACAGAGAATATTTTAAACTTGTTGTGTCATTTGGCGTTGTTTCAGATAGGTCCGTATAATTGTAGGACCAACGACTTAGGCTGGGCGATTTACCGAATGAAATGAGACTGGCCGGTAATGATTTTTCGCTCCGCTGCCTCTCAATGATCGTCAATACACACTTCATTCGCTGGGCAATTGGCTCAATCTTATCCGCAAGAACCACTGAGCTGTAGATACAATTTTGGGATCCTGTTGGTTTCGAAATAGTGTTATTGGTAGATCATACCTATTAAAACCAATATACGGCTGGGATTTAATCAATGCAATTATAATACATTTCCACATCAGACCACTTTGGTACTGTGATCGATTATGAATTAAGGATAGCGTTGACGAGATATACACGATAAAATGGGTTTACTGATAAACTTGACTTCTTGCAAATGGCAATCGATATAAACCGTTCAGGAAATGTTGATTATGTTAGTTCCTATTAGTGACCAGACACTAGACCCCAATACTTAGTCTATGTGGACAAACTTGATGTTGCTGGCTTGTAATGTTGCCACAAAAAGTTGGAGGGTTGTCGATAGAACCGCTGAAAATATGTACAATCAAACTGAGCTAATCTGGAGAATTCTGATAGTCATTAAGTGGAATAAACAACGCGTACACCTTCAATCTGTCCTTTTTTTAACAGGATCAGCATAAAATTTCAAAACTACCAGTTTACAAACTACAAATTTGATAAATCGGACGAATTGAAAACATCTGTCGATTACAAACTCGATAGCCTACTAAGATATTGTGATTTTCAATAGTTCCGGTATTTTAGTATTAAAATGTAAGTTAAACATGCTTATATAGAGAGCTAAAAATTTGCATTGAGTGAAAAACAAGTCAACTGTTTCCTTTTAATGAATATGCCTAGTAATAAGCTAAAACGTGACTGGACAAAAATATTGCCTGACCCAAAGGCTTTATCGACAACATAAGGTTAATTGGTTCAGAATACACCCCGGCGGCTATAGTTAGGTTGAATGTTCTGTAAAGGCAGGACTCGTCAATCCGTCCAACGGCTCGTTTAGGGCACACTTTAGAATAAGTGCTCTATCTGTCCGTTCCGATTCCAATCTTCCATTGACAACTCAAGGATGGCAAACAAAAACATCGAATTCTAGACACCTCACCATTTGGCTATATAAAAAGGACCAATCGCTAACCGGTCCGTCCGTGGCCAAGTTAATTAAGAAGGCCATATCACGAATCGACAACGACGATTGATTCTTGTTAGAATAATTCTATGAGTGACATGAACCTTCCTGGTCTTAATTCTAGTTTCACTCCTCATACAGCTTGTACGCACACATTCTCAACGTTTTTGACGTTCTGGGTACAATGGGTAGTCTCCTCTTGAATCACCCCTTACCTTCATTTGAAAAGCAGTTACTGGCATTAACGCGAGGAATACACAATACCCAGCGAATGTCCATACATTGATGGAATGCTGTTGACAAAAACATACTCATTTTATTTTGTGTTATCAAAATATCTGTTTCTGGGTTAGGAAAGTAAAATTGTGCAATGAGTTTGATTGTTTGATTGGAGTTTTACGCTGAACTTAAGGTTATTTCACTCATGTGTCGGCGTGCCAGCCCAATGGGTGAAGGAAACCACCCTCGACACCACCGTTTCAAGCTTCTCTCTTTCAGTTTTATAAACTTGTATCTCTTATATGTATTTAACCTGTGTGTTACTATAAACATAACATTAACAATAGCTCTCAGACACAAACCGCAAAGAAACGTTTCATGACAAACCATGCAAGCAAAACAAAGCAGCATAAGTAAGGTGGTGTGGGAAGCATTGATCAATAATAAATGATATCGTTTCTTACATCAATTGGTCCCTGATAGTAAAATTAATTATATTAAATAATTAAAATTATAATTAAATAATCGATAACTACAAGGGCCTGTGGTTATATAGGCCTATATATTCTTTTAAAAATCAGGCCCACCACTCTTTATAATAATATAAAACGTAAAAGAGTTAAAAATAAACGATACATATTATTGAATTTAGATTGATGCCCTCTTATAAATTTGACATGACACAATGTAGTTTCAATAATTGCTAAATATAATGTATTATTATACACTTGGATGTGTTATCCAATTGAAAACTCTTGGTTATTACCACATGGTTATACAATATAATGCCATATTGGATCCTAAAATGCCATATTTGATCGTATTATGCCGTATTGGATCCTAAAATTCGGTATTGGAGTCAAACTAAGAACGGTAACTCTGTATACGTGTAAACATGCATATTGCATGTTTATAATTTGATTAAATCTCATGATGAAAATACAATACCATAGTTTTTCGTGTAAAATTATTTTAATATGACGTGACAGGTGCATTATCTTAGGTTTCAAAATCCTGAAATAAAGTCTTGAAGGATGTTTTATTTTTGATTAAAGCCAGACTTTTTGCAGTCATATTGTGGACTCTAACTAGGAACGACAACTTTGTATGCAATGTGACGTCTTTCTGTCCTCGTTTTGTAAAATAAGTATATGTTGGAAAATATCTATGTAGAGTGTTTAACCCTATATATACGAAGCTCGTGGAAATTATTGAAAGGAAAAATATGAGAGTACATATGGTTTTTGGTCAATCTTAACTTTACAAACCGTTGATCTGCACACGCTCGCTGCCATCACCTGTTTTGGTGCCATGGCAACAGATCGAAGCCCGACTTCTGATGTTGTGTTTTTAAACCACTGAGAAATGAGAATCATTCAAGAAGTAAAAGTAGACATAGAGTGTTTTTAAAAAGAAAATGGTGCTCATTCATATCATTGTCAGCGATAAATGTGAGCAAGAACGGAAATTAATGGCAGAGTTTTAAATATACCGCAATGTGCACTTGTACAAAAAGTAAACAAAAGGGTTATCTCCCTTGACATGCGTCATCACGTACTGCGATGATCGCGTCAAGTTTTGCTTAATCATTTCCTCCAAAATAAATGTCACTGTGTATAATAAACAGGTTATTAAACACAAGTGAATCCAATATGAGTTTTATTGTACCAGTGCACGTTGGGTTGAAAGCCCGTATTGGACGTTCCGGCTCGTCTAATACGGACTTTCAACCCAATGTTAACTCGTACAATAAAACTCAATATTGGATTCAGTAGTGTATAATAACCTCATAACAGTGTTGTGCACGAGCAGCTGTCGACGTCTCAAAACCTTGCTCTGACACTGAAACGTCCTTTCGCCACACAGTATATAACGTCGTGACGTCACAATAGTAACGACCTCGAAAATGTGATGTTATCTGTGTATGACGTATGCACCTTTTGATAATATCACTAGTGCATTACGATACAATAACCAACGGATCGGAAGTGCAATGATCGGTGTTGTAGTGTGAGAATAAGGGATAAGATTCACTTTCTGAACATTTAGTTCTGCTATTTCAATACGGTCATGTTGACAGATTAGTTACAGTCAAACCGGTTAAAGCTTTATGTTGCCGCTGAAAATTCAACAGTGGTTAAACCAGTTTCTGTTTGTCAATAGTTTATCTGGTTAATCCACTTCATGTACCTCATGGGAGCTGCTCGCTTAAAGACCCACACTTACGATCGGTACACGTTTGACCACGTCTCTGGTAGTCCCAGTGAAGCGCTTCAAAAACATTTTACCGCAAATATCTAAATCACAAGCATAAACATTCAACGGTAGGCAGTGTCGTAAGTTTACTTTATCAGTTCGCATTTAAATGTATTCAGTTTTTATTTCTAACCTCTATCTAAGGACAAGTCTGTGTTTAGCTTACATTCATGCTGTCTTTGCTTAGCATTGGAGGAACATTTACTTTCCAAAACAGCAAAACACTTCTTATTTTGGTTGTTAACGATTACTGTTTAATGTTAGAGTACACCGCCGTCATATAAATAAAATACCCTTGAGCACGGCGTAAAACACCAATCAAACAAACAAGTTTTGATTTCTAGATTATTTTACTAGTCTTTCTTTACCGCCAATCGTTGACAATTCTTTATGTTTAATTACCTTTCTTTGCTGTCTCCAGATACATGACTGCGTATCAGTGATTGGTGTGACGCAACATGAACGCTAGGAGCTGCACATACTTTCAAAACACACAGGGTAACCAGCCAGACCGTGGAATAGACTCTCTGGGAATGTCTGTTGGATTTGTGGGTCACCCAGGGAGCACGTGTCCTCCAGAAAGCCAGATCTCGTGCTACACACCTCTCCGGAATGTTTTTTACAACATGCAAGCAATAACAGGGAACCTCAAAGAGAATCAACGTCCATACCAACCTCATTTCGGTGCGAAATCCCCACCTATTACAAAATACGTCCAGATGACGTGTAACAATACACTTCAGCACAATCTCCAACGTTCTCAAGGTCCACATCGGTCGCCTTCATGTTGGGTTGGACCACCAAACAACAATTCCGTACCAACTTCGTTTGCTGTATATTCTGATAAAATCCAAGGGAATTATAATAAACATGTGTTACGAAACCCTGTCCACTACTTCCCTCCTTCACAAAATGTGGCGGTGGCACCACCACTGAAAAGACTATCTGTAAACTGTGAACCAATTCAGATCCCTTACAAACAACAGTGCGTGGACCAGATGAAGATGCCATATTCAGTCCAATGGAAAAGCTATCAAAATGATCTGAACATTCAAGGCAGCTATTGTTCAAGTGTGACCAAGAATACCCAAAATGATCTGGGAAGTTATCCAATAAAGACACCAACGAAAGAAGACCAATTGAAAGAAAAGTATTCTGGACAAAACCGGACAAACGTTGATCATTTGATAAGAGCCACTGACTTGTCTGTATTCAGGGTTGACGGAAACGGGATGTGCAGTAGAGAGAACCCTACGAAACAATTTACCCTTCTTGAAGCTAGATATATTGTCAGTAAGGTAGTTAAATTAGCTTTGAAATATATGCCTCACTTAGAGGCAGTTCTGTTTAAAATGTCAAAAGCACGGTTCATCTGCTTCCCTGATGCAACATGCTCAAAATTATTAAAACTGTTTGAGAATAAGACAGAGAGGTTATTTTTAGAGGGTTATATTAAATATAAAACTCAGATATGTCACATAATTAACGACAACAGATGTGTGTTTAACCTTTCGGCTCATGAGATGAGATCATCAGATCAATTCCACACGGAAAATTCTTCTGTGAAGCACAATGATTGTGTCTCATCTTCTAAGAGTCATACCTTGACAAAAATAACAAATGCAATTTATGGTAGTGCTTCTACTCTCCTGAGCTCAAATTCCGGTAATGATAGGCCTATATGTAAGTTACCGTAACCGTCTGTTTCAAGCCACAGTAAAGGATCCAGTTCGGCTGGTAACAGTCGTTTGTCACCAATTGTAGGTGACCCATCTTCCTTGAACAGTCTATGTGGCTTTTTGTTTGAATCTGAATTTCGAGATCCGCTGTGTGGAAGAGTTGACAAAAACTTAACTTGGGTTGAGAATAGTAACTATCGGTCTAGTATTGAGAAAATAACACCACTTCCTCAAGTCACTTATCACAAAGAAGCTCAATGCTATGATAAACTATACCTTACTCCTGGTAAAAGGAACAACAGTAATCAAGGTCATACTGCTACTTCAAGACCGACGGGGGATTCATACAACTTAACCCCAAGAACGATTTGTGATGCTAATTTTAGGCAACATGCAGCATATTTGATGAAATTACCAGACACAGTACCTCACCAACGATCACACAAAGGTTTGTCCCCAACAGTCAATCACAATCAGCAAACAGTATTACCAGAAACAGTACATACCAAACAATCAAACAACAACTTCATATCGATGGATGATATCAATTCGGACACAATAAACCCAACATATAATCCAAAACCTCTTCAAAATACTCAAAACAGTTTCTTCTCAAATAAATTATTTACAGTTAATCCACTGTCGACAACTTCTGGAGGGAAATCACCTAAAAGTGATGGTTTGCTGTTGAAAACCATCCAGCCTTCTAAAGAATCTCCAATCAAAGAACAGAATTTAAACGGCTTTACCGTAAAACCTACCGAGGTCGATGTCGATGTCAGTTGTTTTGCAATAAAACCTCCAAAGGGTGATGAGCTCATGAAAGCAATCTTTAAGAATGAAACTATTCCAGATATGAGTTGTTTCTCTGTCAAGCCACAGAATACAAACAGTGCGAAAGAGATTGACCAGTCACAGCACAATTCTCCAGGACACATCCTGTCAGGAGTGTCACTGCCATTGAAAGAAGACTGTATCACTATTGATGATGGTGATAATGAAATTGTGGAATTTAATGGTCTAACAACTCCTACAAGCTCATCAAATGTCTATCCAGAAATAAGGGCACCCAACACACTGAGTAAAGCAGGGTCACCTGTGTCACAACCACACTGCACCGTACGTGGGAATAGTGATTCAAACTCCGAAGTTCTAACAAGATCAAAATCTCAGCACTGTGATGTGGACAATGTTCAAACAAATCTAAAAGACGATACTATTGTGTCAAATGATAATGTATTAGCTCAGACTGTAACAAATTCGACTGTTAACTCTGGTTTTACAATTGGAGGGACAACTTTTGCAGCGTTCACAATAAATGGTGACGAATTAGAAATGACAACCCAAGAATTTGGAATTGAAATGTTAGAAATGCTAATGAATGCTAGCTAATGACAATATTAAAACCGTTTAGATATATTCAGATGATTCAATACGAAAGATCAATTAACCACAGTAGCTAAACATGTTTCTTGACGTTTGATTAAGCTTGTAGCTTGAAACAAAGTATTTTATTTATAAGTTCTTCTTGATTAAATTTATATTTGGTTATATCATTTTTGTCTATATATATAAACCAATGATCGATTGTACACACCAATAATCGGTTGTAGATCGATTATACACGCCAATGGTCGATTGTACACACCAAAGATCGATTGTACACCAATGGTCGATTATACACACCTATAATCGATTGTACACCAATGATCGATTACACACCAATAGTTGTACACCAGTGATCGATTGTACACTCCAATAATCGATTGTAGACCACTGATCGATTGTACACACCAATGATCGATTGTACACACTAAAAATCCGTTGTACACCAATGATCGATTATACACACCAATGATCGATTGCACACACCAATGACCGATTATACACAGCAATGATCGATTGTATACACCAATCATCGATTGTACACCACGATCGATTGTACACACCACTGATCGATTATACACACTTATGTTGGATTCTACTCACCAATGATCGATTGCACAACCACGATCGATTGTACACACCATTGATCGATTATACACAGCAATGATCGATTGCACATCAATGGTCGACTGTACACACCCATGATCGAGTGTATACCATTGATTGATTGTACAACATTGATCGATTGTGCACACTAATGGTCGATTGTTCACCAATGTCGATTAAACACACTAATGCTCGATTGTACACACTAATGATCGAATGCACAAACCACTGATCTATTGAGCACACCACTGATCGATCATACACACCACTGATCGATTATACACAACAATGATCGATTGCACATCACGATCTATTGTACAAACAAATTATCGATTTTGGGCTCGATTGTACATCAATGATCGATTGTATACAATTGGTCAACTGTACATCACCAAAAGATTGTGCACCAATGATAGATTTTACACTCCAATGATCGACTTTGCACACCAATGATCGATTGCACACACCGATGGATGTAAACACCAATGATCTTAAGTACGACGTACAACCCCAATAAAACAAACAAACACACCAATTATCGAGTGTACACAACAATGGTCGATTGGACACACCAATGATTGATTGTACACACCATTAACCGGCTGTACACCAATGCTCGATTATACACACCAATGACCAATTGTACACACCAATGATCGATTGTACACACCAATGGTCGTTTGTACACACTAATGATCGGTTGTACACACTAATGATGGATTCCACACACCAATGATCGATTGTACATACCAATAATCGGCTGTATACCAATTATCGCGTATACACGCCAATGATCGATTGTACACACCAATGATCGATTGTACACATCACAAATCGATTGTACACACCAATAATCGATTGTACACAACAATAATCGATTGTACACACCAATAATATGTTGTATACCAATGATCGTTTGTACACATCTTTAATCGGTTGTACACAAATGGTCGATTATACACACCAACGATAGATGGTACATAACTATAATAGGTTGTACACCAATGGTCGATTGTGCACACCTATAATCGGTTGTACACCAATATTATCGATTGTACACACCAATAATCGATTGAACACACCAATAATCTGTTGTATTCCAATGATCGATTGTACACACCTTTAATCGGTTGTACACAAATGGTCGATTACACACACCAATGATAGATGGTACATAACTATAATGGGTTGTACACCAATGGTCGATTGAGCACACCTATAATCGGTTATACATCAATGTTCGATTTTACATACCAATTATTGGTTGTAGACCAATAATCGATAGTACACACCAATGATTGGTTGTAGACCAATGATCGATTATACACACCAACGGTCGATTGTACACACCAATGATCGTTGGTACACATCAAAAATCGGTTGTACACCAATGATCGATAATACACACCAATGATCGATTGTACACACCTATGGTCGGTTGTACACACCAATGATCGTTTGTACACACCAATGACCGGTTGTACACACCAATAATCGTTTGTACACGCTAATGATCGATTGTACACGCTAATGATCGATTGTACACACCAATGATCGTTTGTTCACGCTAATGATCGATTGTACACACCAATGATCGATTGTAAACCAGATTAGTATCTTGGATATATTATATGAGATACAGTATACTATTTTTAGTACATATTTTAATATGTTTGCCTAGTTGAAAGGTCACAACAGTATATAATTGCCGGTTTATTTTTGGATCTAGCAAATATAATACGTGTAATCCTGAACACATAATTTGGTCTGCTTTTTTTCAAATCTGTTCACAAAGGGTTAAGTTGGATGACACAATTCAATGTAGTAGACTGTTTTTCTACAAGATAGGGTTATGTAATGGTCACACCTGACGAAAGGGTACCGGTAATTACTATGGAAAGGTCTCAAAGTTGGCATATTCAAAGCCATTCCTTCTTCGGTTGACTGAGTTTCTGTATGGTTTTTGTATTGTTGAAAAGGCTTTCACCCAGCGCTTCAGAGAGGACATAAAGCGTTTGTTTTGTGGCGGTCTGGTCAAAGTTCCTTTCTCAAGTGTTCTAAATTGACATTACAACCTTTATTGTTTGCATTGTCTTCTTAATCCTTTGTGTTGACAGCTGTTGCGGCTTACGTGGCTTTTTACCCGCTAACACCTGTGGATTCTCCAGGCGTCCTGTTGGCTGTGAAAGCCAGGGGGGAAGTTGCCCAGTCTGCTATTCTTACACGTGTCTGCATGACTGGGTTTGATATTTTCATAGCTATCATTGGTCAGTCACATGTCTGGGTGGTATATAAATAAGCTTATAGTTCTGTGTGCGTGGTATTTCAGTTCTGTAAAATGTTGTTTAGGGTAGTGTGGCGAAGATAACTTAATATTCTTCCTTGTATTTCCATTGGTAGTCATCGTGAGAGCGCAACTTAGTCTCTTTCCATGATAGGTGAGTTAATTGATGTGTATTGTCAAACACGACAATAGGTGAGCAACACGAAGCCCATTTGTTGTGGTGTTTTGGGCTCTACATGTTCTTGTTTTAT
>JAUELC010015870.1:0-13194 GCA_031471745.1 Cryptochiton stelleri
AGCTGTCCAGTTTAACTCAAGCGAGAGGAGTATTTATTGGAACAAGTTTGTGTTCAACGCAAGGTTTTAGGTAACATCAAACACAAAATTCAGCACAGACATTACACAATATTCAAAGCTTTTTCCTGGTCTATAATTTTTTTATATATTTACTTCAACAGGTGTTTCAACCTCTTTAGACGGACAGAAGAAGATTGTCGACGGTTTAGTGAATGAGATAAAGAAAGGTTCCGTATTAAGGCGATTGTCACTGCGGAGAAAAGCACAGTTAGTCGCAAAAGATATGGGAGAGAGTGTAATATAACACTTCAGCGACATGGAACTCTACAAATAGATATTTAATTTAACAAGTGAGATTCTTTCAGTGAGCTGGACTCGCTGAATGTCTTTTTCGAATATATCTCTGTTATTTTGGGTTTATTCTGCTTGAGACATGGTGTTCCTATCGTCCCTTATTAGGACTAAATTATTCTTGTTCCATCGGTTGCTGCAAACAAACGGAATTTAATTTGTTCCCGATCCTTAAGAACGAATCTTACGAGTTTGAACTGTTGTACATCAAGTGAAAAATGTACGGTGGTTAAATGTATGTAATCACTTACGGATTCTGGTATTTGTGACAGATTCAGTCACCATTTCAACCGCATCCTTCGTCGTTTTGAAACTGGACATGTTATTGGAACGTTGGCATGAAGATAAAGGGAAGCAATCCAGCAAAAATATAGGGAACTCTTGTGGATTTTTAACCAATACCAAATATCCAAATTGTCGTATTCTGCGGGAAATTATTCATTTTATTACATCTTTTAATATATGTTTCCGCTTATATGTTGGTCTTTGTTGTTCTGTGACACTGGTAGTTCA
Organism: Cryptochiton stelleri; assembly: GCA_031471745.1. Taxonomy (NCBI): domain Eukaryota; kingdom Metazoa; phylum Mollusca; class Polyplacophora; order Chitonida; family Mopaliidae; genus Cryptochiton; species Cryptochiton stelleri. The sequence goes on from JAUELC010015870.1 coordinate 865, forward strand.
CCTGTACTCACAATATGCCTACTCTGGATGTCGCAGCTAGTTTATGTCTTGAGCAATTTAGTTTTCGTCATATCCTTATCTTCGTCGATGATAATTGAAAGATTATGCCAGTAATTTGACGAAAACATCGTCTAAAATTAGTTTAACACAATTATCAGTCCGAAAGAATAAACTTTTTAAAAAAATCCAAATGTTCCGATTTACCCAATAATAATCGTGAAAACGTCAATGGATGTGCACATTAAAGAAAATTTCCCATAGGCTAATCCGGCTAGCGAAATCCTTATTTTGTATTATTTTCCTTATTTGGTTTTCTTCAATCCAGACCAGTTTTTTCTGCAAGTCATTGGCATAATCTCTCTTCCAGAAGAGCACTACCTTATAACACACAAGTAACACAAGTAGTGTAACCCCCCACCCCCTTTAAACTTAAATTTAAGTTTAATGTAGATCCGATGATGTCATCTACCTGCTCAAGAACGACAACAAATGTCGAAGTAGATCTCCACGAGTTACCTCCCTTGCCAAAAATGACCCGCTTTACAGTCGAGATTAGTTTCACGAAGGGAAATGGTCGAGAAAGGCGGACGGTTTATTAACGTCAGACAGCTCTTGCCGATCCTGACCGATTGTGACAGAACTTCTTTGAATGTCCGTATGCGGACTGTTGCTACGCACAGAGTAGATAACCAATGCAAGTAGTTTGGTTCAAACAAATGATGGCCAGACTTTTTTTCTGAGTGTTTCTGTACGTGGAGGTCCTATGTATGTTTTCCTTCCCTGCAGACGTGTTAAATTACGAAGAGTTTACTTCCTTATACAACAAGCCCCTGTGTTCAGACTCAACATTTCAGCACGTATTATACAATCATCATGAGTTAAATACTAATGGAAAATAATAATGGGATAATAAATGCTAAAATATGGAGTCGGTCACAATGAGGTTATCGTTTTTTCGGAATTACGCTTTTGAAATATTATGGTAAACTGTTCGGTGGAACTAAAGGTCAGACAGCTTAACTTCCCATGTGGTAGATATAGGCCTACCAACAAAATCCACCTTTTTCAGAAACAAAGACAACACACGACAGTTTGTTGCATAGACAACTATGTATATATTTCAGACTGAAGGCTCATAATAAATCAAGAATATCACACAGGCTTAATTTTGCTGATCTAATTTGGACGACAGGAATTTTATACGTTCTTGTATATATTTTTTAATCATTATTTACAATAATGAAAAGAAAACGCATGGAAGCTTCATGGTTATTTTAATTAAAAGTAACACTAAAAAGCTTGTACTCGAAATAAAGATGTAAAATTCATCACATAAGTATAAATAAAATTGATTTCAGAATCCAGTTTCATAAGATAATTTGGCTTTTATACATAAAAGTCATTCAATTCTACAATACTTCCTCGCTGACACAACATACATTGACATACAAACTGTACCGATAAAATTGAAGTGTACAACTCCAATGTCATGAGTACTGAAGCCAGTAAGTGCCCCTGAAGAGACAATTTTTTTATAAACCTATGTCGTAATCACAAGATAGCTATGTCGCAATTACGAATTTGAATGGCTACAAAGCAATGTCGTAATCACGACAATTACGACATAGGTTTATACATTTTGTGATTTTTCAGGGGCACTAACCGGCTTCCACACATGAGCTATGCCGACAGATTATATATAAAAATTTCAAGACAATATTATTTTTGGTCTGTTTTCTTTTTCTGTTAAAAAGTAGGCAAATCATTTTAAAATTATAAATTTGAATTAAATATAAATATTAAATAGTTACTTTAAAGATGACGTTCAAGGATTTAAAGTTGTTTTAAAACCGTGCTTTCCCCAAATGTGCTGAATTGCCTAGTTTTTCTAAATAAACTTTAAAAGGAATTCCAGTCAATGTTTCACAATAATCGGATTAAACTGTCTTTACTCTGTGTAGATAGCGGTGAACTTTCGGTCACAATGGGAGAAAGCTGGTACATTGTAATCGGATTATGCGCGGAGAGTGATACTAGTAATGAAATGTGATCTTTTATTATATGGAAAACGGAAGTAAGAGATTAAAAGCTCAGACCCTGAACGCGACAGCAACAAACACAAACTTTTTAAGCATATCCATGGAAAATATTCATATAAAACAAGCCCTCGAAAGCCCCCTCTTCTGGTATCAAAAAGATAATTTAGGTATGTCACATGCAAGGTGTCTTTTATTGTAACTACACAAGGTACGCCACATAAAAAGGAAACCCCACAATTATTTATTACACAAAGCAGGTTTAAAGTTTCTTTTCGGCTTTTTAATCTCTGGTTTATTCTTGGCACCTAATTTTATCACACCTAACCTACATAACTGGAATGTACACTTAGGAAGTGAGGATTTGGCTTTAAGCGAGTAACATTTATCCGACACATTGCAATAGGAAATTCATTAAGTTGCTAGTTTGGCAATTACTTCACGAAATCAGCTTGTTTCTCGACCATCTTTAATATTTATAAGACCGTTAACAACAATATTAAATACGATTTAAATTCAATTTCACTTTTCTTATATTACATTTTATATGTTTTGTTTGTTTGATAGGGGTTTTACGCCGTACTTAAGGTTATTTCACTTATATGACGGCGTGCCAGCCCAATGGGTGAAAGAAACCAGACCCGATGCCACTGGCAACAAACAATGACAAGATACAAGACAATCACAGGACATAACAGGACGCCACAACGTCTTCGTGTTGCCCTTTAGCGCTGAGAGCACCAGGACAACACGAAACTCCCTCAAAAGGTTGTTTTTAATTACTGACTAAAATTAATACATAATTTTTTTCCCAGTCTAAAATTATCGAAACATTTCAGTATTTGGTAGGACTTGCCTTCTGTACATGTACTGCCAGATTCTACTTGAAGTTGCTGGAATTTTTATCAAAATAAGTAAAAAAATTAATTGCTGTTTGAAATGTTTTTAAAGAGAGCAAAAATATATTTATAGATGCATTAAAACAATTGCTTTGCGGATGCTTTGGAATTGTTCTGGATATAACCTTCTGTTTGCTCTCAATGGCCCGAGCACTCACTTATAGTGTTACACATAGACTGCTTCAAGTTGGACTGTCCTCTACATGTAGCTAAGGGCAGTTTGTTTTAAGTAAATTCATACTGTCATCTGTGGAGGAACATTATTTTTCAAACATTTATTTATATATAACACTTTATTGTTGTGTTGAGTTGTGTAACTGATGGAAGCACACCACTCACACCACCGTCATATCAGTGAAATAATCATGTTAGCATGATGTTGTTAAACACCAATAAGTCAATAAATTTAAAGTTCTAAAATCTTGCTGTTGACTAATGTGGTATGTGTCTGTTTGAATCCTGCACTTGGCTGATTGTTCTGTGTCCTTAAGTCTGCGAGAATATCAGTCACTCGTGAAAGAGTGTGTACCAATATATATATAAAAAAAAAAAACAATCATATAGATTGCCATCATATAGGTACACTCATGAAGCAGCAGATATTTACATATACAGACCCCTCTGTTTTATCTGGTAAATCAGGGTCAGTTTGCCAGAGATGACCACCAAAGGAGGCTCTTTTCACTATCCAACCTAAACCCTGTATCAGCCGTTTCTGGTATGAATCTTTATACAAACACTGATTGGCTCTTGAGAAAGTAATTTCACAGACAGCCAATGAAACGACCTCGGCCTTAGATACCACCTAAACAAATGCAGTCTGACACGCCCCTGTAAAACATTACCTAATTGATTTCGTTTAAAAGGTTCCCTCTTGTGGCCATCCCCGACAAACCTACACCGATTGAGCAGCAGCTAGAACAAAAGGGTTTGCATATAAAAAATACAATAAATTATCCGCTGCTCCAGACAGGAGCGTATCATATAGGAGAAATATCCAGCTTTAAAGTTGCATCACTGCCGATTTGCAAGGTGCAAAATATAGTTAAATTTTGTTCACCTGTCAACACTGATTAAAATACAGATTTGTAACAGCTAATTGTTGCAAAGGTACTCTTCAATGCACAGAACATGAAGAACAGTCTGTATATCACATTAAATTTCAACCACAAATCAGTCACCTTTTTGTAAGCTGTGGAAGTATTAAAGCATGTAAACAAACAAATTTATGTGTTCTGTAAAATCCTGATTCACGCTAACTTCAAAATTTACATCTGACTCACAGATGGGTCAATATTTGGTAATGCAGTGCATTTGTGTCCCGCGGTTTTGATCTCATAATGCATGTGGTTAAGTAGGGTTTGCTTTATTGTTCCGATTTTTTTAATACACTATTGCATTTGAAAGAGTAAATATATACTCATTAACGGAAATATCGATGTAATAAAAAATTTCATGACTTCGACAGTCGCGGATGTAGGTCGAAAAGGCATGTCCCTGCAGTTTCTTATTAAAATACACGTATTGATTTCATTCAGATACAGTTAATTTTTTCGCTCTAAAACTGTTGTTTTGGTTTGAATAACGACTAAATATTATTTTCTACATATTAAAACCATGGCTGGGTGTATATTTTAAAATAAAATCGGCTTTTTGTCCTCAAAAAATGCTGTCCCTAAATTCTCGGTCATCTCCGTAAAGGCCCGCGGATCCGCCCCTTGGTTGTCAGGAATAGCCACATGACTGACCACGTGATCCGCACCAGTTCGGAGAGGCTCCATTTTTGAAGCCACGAGGAAACCCGCACAAAGGTTCGTTCAAGTTTTTTAACGATTTCTTGTAATTTAGCTAGATGCAGTGTTTTTCATATTTTCTTGTCATCTCCGAACGCACAAGACACCCCAATATTTAGCGCTAATGTAACAACTTTGACTGTTAGTTTACAAAGTTGTTGTGACCTTCACATCACGGAACAAAACTATAGTCCGCCATTATGTCAGCCAGGCTCACACAAGCCAGTGACCTATCTATGTGTCATCTCCCTCACTGTCATTTCCCTCACATTTTTTTGTGATGCCGATGACTTTTCCCGTGACGGAGATGACACGCATTATATGTAGATGATATTTAGTGAAGACGGACATATAGAAACGCAAACAAATATACGTATACACTAATTAAAGTATCCTGTTAACTGTTTTGTATGAATATATAGCCTATAAATCTGTATATATAGGCATATATAATAACATATACAGTTTATTTAAAACTAAGTTGTTTTAAGACGGTGTTCCCCACACTTTTATTATTAATTAACAACCGAAGAAATTAAACAAACATCAAGTATACATATAAAGATTTACAAAGTTTGGGATTAAACAAATATAAATTTCTTTTTCAGGAATGGCTCTGACAGCTGCACAACGCGCTAAGCGTTATCGAGAACGAAAAAAGGAAAATCAAGATGTCCGAGCAGAGTTTCTACGAAAGGAACGCGAGAGAAAACGAAACCAATACATTCCAATTTCAGTGCGAAACGACAGGGATAAACGTAAAACCAGAAGAGCTTGGCGCAAACACCAGAAGACCCTTCGTTTGACCAGGAAAGTACCGGCGCATAGCCAGCCTCAGTTACAAACACCTCCAGCCACACCGGAGCCTCATCCAGCGGTACATGTAGATGACCCTGAACCTCAACGAAGGTCGAAGACACGCGTCCGAAGCAAACCAAAGGCCTACCGTGAAATACAGCATCTAAGATATAAGCTGTCTAAGGAGACGAGAAGGGCAGAGCGCTTTAAAAAGCGATTTCTGAGAGAGAGGGCAAAACATGTCTTGGAGAGCCCATCGACTAAGACTAATCGCCTCCTAGTTGGAGTAGGGAAAAATGTCCAGAGGAAGGTCAGAAAAACTCTGTTATTTCACAACGTCTTGATAAGCCAGCTGAGACACAAATACAAATCTAGTAAACAACAGCGTGTAAAACATACTATCTCCCGACTGGTTTGTGGTTCAATTGTGAAGAAATACCGCATGATAGAGCGCGCTCGTAGCGCCTTGGCTTCATTTGCTAGTCACCGTGAAAAGGGGGACAGTGAAGATGTTTGTTACAAGCGGACAAAGCGGTCAGACAAAATCAGTGATCTATCCAAGCAAACTGTTCTTAACTTCTACGAGCGAGACGATAACAGCCGCAATATGCCTGGTAAGAAAGACAGTTACAAGACGCAAATTGAAGAAACAGAAGAGACTTCTTTGTGAAAGCATCAAGGTGCTACACGCTAAATTTTTAAGTGAGAACCCACACATTCAGATGTCGTATGCCCCCTTTTGTTCTCTCCGGCCGTTCTGGGTAGTATCTCCAAAGCTATCAGACAGAAATACTTGTCTATGCAAACGTCACGACAATGTGCAACTGGTGGCTAACAAGCTTCATCGTGAGAAAGTCATCCCTACCAATTTGCTGTATGACCAGTATCAACAACTTGTCTGTGACACAAAGAAGAAGGAGTGTATGTATGGCGGCTGTACAGCTTGTTCCAACAAACATCTTGACAGGATCGACACTAATCTGGCCAACAAAGACGTTACCTTTCAGCAATGGACAACCAAACTGGAAGAGAGGTCTAAAGCAACGTCTCAAGGCGAAGAGAAATTTCACGTGAAAGTCACATCCAAAGAATCGCTGACTTGTAAAATGTCTGATCTCTACGAAAAGTTTGAAACAGAGCTAAAGCCAAGCTTAACAACACATATATTTAACATCCGACACCAGTACTCCTCTATTCGGCAGCTGAGAGAGTCCTTGTCAGCAGATGAGGTTGTCGTTCATATTGACTTTTCTGAAAACTACTCATGCAAAAGCCACGAAGAGATTCAAAGCGTACATTTCGGGGCGTCTCATAAACAGGCAACTCTGCACACAGGTGTGGCATACATGTTGGAAAAGACAATACCTTTCTGCTCTATTTCCAGTTCTACTCGCCACGACCCTGCTGCAATATGGGCTCATTTGCAACCAGTGTTAGGGGAACTGATTAGATTGAACCAACTGACTACCGTCCATTTCATAAGCGATGGGCCAACCACTCAATACCGGAATAAGAAGAACTTTTATCTTGCATCTGTTCTTCCGTTTGAGTTGGGTTTCCAGTGGGTAACATGGAATTTTTTGGAGGCCGGTCATTGGAAGGGTGCAGCTGACGGCATAGGGGGTGCACTGAAGAGGACTGCAGATAGACTTGTTTCCGAGGGAAAGAACATAACCGATGCCGAGTCTCTATATAGAATTCTTCTTCCAGATTCGTCCATAAAGCTGATACTTATTGAAGAGGAAGACATCAGGACAATGGATGGTCGAATACCGACAGACTTGCGACCGCTTTCCGGAACGATGAAAATCCATCAGGTACAGATTTATATTGCGCTTTCTACAGATATGAAAACTAGACTTTGTGTGAAGTACTGGTATCTAGTCAAATATGACAATTCCATTATTTGTATACTCTGCGTATAGTAAGAACTGTTTGTGTTAAATATGATGGACATGTGGTGTGGCATTCAGTGTATAATTAGGCGATGATTAACTCACGAACAATGAAAACATGCTGCTCTATCAAAACTATTGAGTGTAATGGATTGCTGAAGATAAAGAAATACGAAACATTTCTAAGAAAAATTAATTCCTTCGACGTATCTTGACTTCGCATTTCTTTTTCAGTTGTGTTATTCTGCAGAGAAGTGTGGGACTATTTGGCACCGTTTGCTAAGCTGTTTTTGTGCAGGAACGAAGACTCGATGCGAGTGTTTTGGGTGGTGTGAATGCACACTACAGCCTAAGTCACACACTCAAGACGTCACAGACCGTTCTCAAGGTAAAACATCTTATATATTAATACTGACCTCTCAGATTACATGGGTAAACAAACTGTGCAAGTACTATAACGCAATCCTGTGTGACCGGGTTACTAATTTTTTGGATTCTTTTTTCAGTTTCTGCTGAACCCGAAATTAGACAAGATCCACAACCTCCAAGTCGGCTCCAGCCTGTGACTCCAAACAATGACCTGCTGAACAAGTGGTGTGTCGTCACATATGACAATAAGCCATACCCAGGCCTTATTATCGATTATGATGAGGATGCTGTAGAGGTTAAATCCATGTCGCGAATTGGTGAAAACAGATTTTTCTGGCCTACTAGAGAAGATTGCATCTGGTATGATTACGACAAAGTCCTCACCCTAATCCCAGAGCCTGTAAGCATCGGAACCCGACATGTCCAGATAGACAGTGCTTTCTGGAAGGAAGTTTGCATCCAACTGAACGTGTAGACTGACTCTTAGTCCGCAAACCTGTATATATATTCATACGTATTCCGATAATTTTTTGTGTTCAATCATGGTGAAAATTTGCATTTCATATTAATAGGACTATGACAAATCAATGACACCTACGCTAAGAGTATCTGATACATGTTCACAATGATGTACTTATGAGATAAAACCAATAGGGCCTGCAATAGGCTACGTGTACATATCTATGTGACTGGAATCACCTCCATGTCAAACCGTGTTCTTCACAAGAAATGATGTCCGACAAACAATTACTCCTGTCACAAATTTATTATGACAATATCTTGTCTTCAGTATATATGGGTCTCCATGGTTATTACACCAGGAGTATCGTTTTAGCCGTTTTTGACACACAAAAAACACGTGCAATTTATTTAGTTTTCCATGATGTACAAAAGCAATAAATTCATTCAAGTAATTGTGATGCGTTAGTAATTTACTCTTGTTATTATAGCATAAATGTCACCTCCGTCACGGCTTGTCACCTCCGTCACAACATGTCACCTGCGTCACGTGACGTTTTTTTCTCGATATGATAATAATGGTTCTTAATTGAGGCTAAAACTAACATTTGTCTGTTAGACAACATAGCAAGCTTTTCACAATAGATCAAGAAGTTGAAAACTAATCATTTGTTAAGCGCGAAAAGTTAATGAAGTTTAACTTTTTAAGGCTTGTCAACATTTTCTAGCAAAAATTGGTGTTGAATTTCTACTGTTTGACACCTAAATCACCTTTATAAGCTTCATATTATAATTATCTGCTTGATGGGACTCAAATTGATGAAATTTAACATCTTCCCGGAACATAGAGCATAGTTGTTTGAATTTGAGCTTTCCGTAAAACAGATACGCATACTGTGACGGAGATGACATTTTATGCTAATTAGCAACACAAAATGTTGCCTAAATAAATAATAATTAGTTACCATCGATGTACATTAATAAAATCGTTTAGGATAATATCATATATCGAACATATAATCAAAACCTTCCGACAAAAATGTAGTTCAAAACTTTTTTTGACCCTTCGAAAACTTGGCATTACCAAATATTGACCCATATACACACGTGCGGCGTTGAGCTTCCTGTTGCTCTCAGAGTTAAGGGACAACATGAAGGCGATCTATTTGTGACGTCCTGTGATATGTCCTTTGGTTGTCTTGTATCTTGTCATTGTTTGTTGCCAGGGGCCTCGGGGGTGATTTATTTCACCCATTTGGCTTGCACGCCGTCATATAAGTGAAATAACCTTAAGTAGGGCCTTTACGGCGTAAAACCCCAATCAAACAAACAAATAAACACGTGTTTTAAGCTTGGATCGTGAAGATGTAGCTGATGCTGTCCGAGACGATTTGTTGCACACTTAAAATTGCACGTTTTGTTTTGCGTCCTTGCTTCTTGTATCTTGTCATTGCTTGATGCAAGGCTTTCAATGTGGTTTCCTCCATCCATGTAGGCTATTGGGCTGGCACGTCGTCATCATTGAGTGAAATGACTTCAAGTTCGGTCTGAAGTCCAATGAAATAAAGAAAATTAGGAATGTAGGATGCAATGAAAGTATTAGGTTACACATGTGAACCTCATTTGTATAAAACGATAAAATGGATTCACCGTGGTTATTGACCTTGTATGTAATGAGTCGGCATTTTGAATGAGGTATATAGTGAACTCCAAAGCGAGGCCATTTACATTTTTCGAGCGACTGACTTGATTCTCCAGTTGTAATTGGTCCATTCGACCTAATATGTTATTATAAATAGTTCGATTTTATAACCCTATTTCTGCTGTTACCTGTTCTTCGTCGTTTTTGTATTGGTGTGGTATTCACCTGATATATATATATATATATATATATATATATAGGATATAGGATACATTTATCTCCATGGGATGCAAGTCTTGCTGCCTCTAGCGCCAAAAATGGCGCAAATGGCATTACAAATGGCCATTAAAAAAAAACAAAACACACACACACACACATAGATGACGGAAGTTACAAGAATGGTGTGACCCTATAGGCCTATAAACGTAGCCTCAACGGTGTCATAATCGTCCTTGAAATGCCATGATAATTGTGATTTGTATCTATCCATTTATTATAAATGCCACTCAGACAAGTGATCTCTCCCGCTTAGCACGCACATGAAGGACACACAGGTCTTCGTAAAACGTAAGTTTATAACTCTATAGTAGGAAGGTTTATGGCATTACGATTTCCCTGACATGGCATGACTAAACAAGAGTTGAACAAATGTTTTACTTAACGAGAAAGGCCTACCAATTAAATTACAGGCCTACTTATTATAAAGCAGTAGCACAATTTTATTTCTACTACAAAGCAATTCCACTACAATTTTTTGTTCATTTCTGCTTATATATAGCTTGTGAATATGAAAAACAATGAGGATCATAGTTCAGGCGTTAATGTTTAGAGGAGTACGTGCCTTTGGAGAACGGCAATAACTCATAGGCCAATAATAACTAGGGTACCGACTTATCATTACTCTTTAGGCTGAATATCTGGGATTAAATTAAGATTCCAATTGTGAAACACATTTGTTTGCATTTATTTTATTTACTTAAATGTTTTTTATTTACTCTCCAACATTTCAGTTGTTTTACTTTGGCCAGCCCATGTTTTATTGACATTGAATATAAAATAAGCGGATAAGGGGGCATAACTCTCGTTAACTAATGAAAAAATAAACACGGGACGGAACTCTGCAAGAGGGTACAAAAAAAATGGCGGGAGAAGGAGTACGATGTCTGACTTCAACGCCAGATACTATGGAAGAAATGGTTTCAAATGATACTTCTCCAATGGTTATCCAGTGTTCGACGTGCTTAATGATCCTCGGGGACTCGAAGTCATGGGTGTGCGCGAATGAATCCCTCAGAACCATCTCACTGAGCCGAGTGACTGAAACTGTTGTACTGACCACATCGCTGGTAACTTCCGACAACGAAGTAGACATGGGCAGTACTTTTACAGAGTTAAATTGTGATCGCTGTAAATCTGTGGTGGGTAAAATGTACAAGACAACCCCGAGACATCTCGACAGCATGAGAGACGTTTATACATTTGATGTTGACAGAATTGACAGCTATCAAATGGGAACAGCCGAAGTGTGTGCCGTCTCTCACCAGTCAACTGTCACCGAGCAAGACTTCAGACGGAAGACTCAGATGGAGTTGATTCAAGTCCAGTCGTTATTTGTCGCCTTACACCATCGAGTATCTGCATTGGAGGCTGCACTTAATATTAGTGTCGAGCGGTGTGACGATTGTAACCAGGGGGATTGAACTTGCGGTGACTTTATTGTTAATGTTTTGTGCAGATACTTACCCTAAATTTTGGAACAGGGCTGCAATGTTCATGACTTTGACTTTACTTGAGTTACGAGGTGGTACCACGTGCATCTCTATAGAATATTATTGTACCGGATACTGTTCAGAAGTCAGAACTGTGACGTGAATATAGTGACAAGCTGTTAATTAAAACAAGATGTTTTATTTTATTCTTTGTTTCTCGTGTTTATTGCAGAAAAAATGCATTCAATGCATAATTACCAACTGAACAATATAACATTTGTATGAAGATTTTAAATTTTATATTGTTCAGTTTGTAATTATAGACATGTTTATATTATTGTGTTCCTCTTGCCTGACTCCTATACTGTGTCGAGTTGATCATGGTTTAGTAAAGGAGTGTCCTTTTGCTAAGTGGGCGGTTGGAGGGTGCTTCATGTTGCCCTGATGCTCTCAGAGCCGATCTGCTGTGGCGTCATGTTCTGTGTCTTGTCATTGTTTGTTGCCAGGGGCGTAGGGGGTGGTTTCCTTCACCCATTGGGCTAGCAAGCCGTCATATGAGTGAAATAATCTTTAGTACAGCCTGGTATATTGTATATAGTATAGTACTATATCCCAGGTACGGCGTAAAACCCCAATCAAACAAACAAACAAATCCTTTTACTAATTGCTTCAGTAAAATGAAAAAACTGGTTTCTTTACCGGGAAGGGGGGGGGGGGGGATAAGCCTTTT
>JAUELC010015980.1:0-13190 GCA_031471745.1 Cryptochiton stelleri
CGGATTCATACAGTGTGCACCTCGGTTTTTACGTTCATACTCCGATGAACGTAAAAATAATTGCAGTCAATCCTTAATACAACGTATATGTAATTTCCCTCAAGGCGTGTAAAGAAATGTCAACGTAGGCTACAGTCCTGTTCGAGGCCGCATATAAGCGACGAACGTAGGTTATACTAGCACAATGTATAGGGCTAATACTGTCGTCTTAGCCCTACACCCCGCCTATCTCGACCCATGTCAGAGGTTGGAAAACGATTTGCCGCTATTGCCGGTCTCTAAATATATATCTCTGATTTTTCTTTGATCTTTTTTAGATACACTCGACACAATAACTTGTCTTTTACCTACCTTCAATCCGTCTCTTCTGCCGTTTAAACTCGCGTTATTCGACTTTCATCATTCAGAGCGGCCATCATGGGTCATGTGACCATTTATTCCTTTATCGCGCAAGAGTGCTCCCAAAGGGAGACAACTTTTTTTAACCCGATCAAATTCTACCCCCGGAACATATACCGCTCTCAACCGATGACCAGTTTGACGACTCTACCACGTGTTTTCTTTCCAAAGCGGGATTTTCAATTTCTTACTAGACATGGACGTTAGTACAATGATGTGGCGTTAAGCCCAACTTAAACAACAATATGAATTTGATTATGAATTGAAAGATGAGCAAATAGACATTATACACACTGTTATCAATGGAAAGGATTGTATGGGTATTCTAGGTACAGGATTTGGAAAGTCTATTACCTATGTTCTACCTCCACTTTTACTGGATTTGGTAACTATATTATTATTATTAGTAGTATTATTATATAATGAGGTTAAATGATTTGCCAAGCTACTGGAGATATTTGTGATCTAAGTTTTATGCACTTTTATAGTACAAAGTATAAAGTTAAAACATAAATGGAACACATCTTTATTGATATCATACCTTATGGCTTTAATTATTTTATTAGTTTTTACCTGGGTGAAAATACCTTTCACTGGGTGATAATATTTTAACCTGTGTGGAAAGTATTTTCGCCTGGGTGAAGGTATTTTCACCCAGGTGATAATATTTTCACCACCCAGGTCAAAATATTATCACCCAGTGAAAGATATTTTCACCCAGGTAAAAAGAAATGAAACTATAGTTAAAGTGAAAATAACCCTGAAAAATCGTATTTGGGCCACCGTATAATGTTTTATGCTCTTTTTTTTTTAGCATTATCCTCAGTCCCATCACATCAGTCTTGTTGTTTCTCCATTGAGGAGCCTGATGCAAGACCAAGTGTCAGCTTTAAGTGTAAAAGGAATTAAGGCGGCAGCTGTTCTAAGACTATCTGAAATGGAAGAGGACACCATAAAAGGTCAATAACTAGTCAATTTAATAACCTTGTATAATTTTCCCCTGCTATGGGGATATATTGTGTGGGTGCGTAGGTGTGTATGTGTTGCTTGATACAGTAAAAGGTGCACCATACATTTTTTTCCCCAATTGTTTTTATAAGTGAATTATGATATTTGGAATTTATTCTAGTCTCAGTCGCCTTTTTTACTTATGTTTTGTTTAATCACCTCCACCCATTCTGTTTGAGTGGCTAATGATTTTCAATATTATTACTTGTGTGGCATGTTAGTTGAATATGTGTATAAAAACTTAATTTATGCATCAAAAACTTATTTCTCATTTCAAAGTAGGCCTAATTATCACTTATTGAAATTACTCATATTTGTGTCTCCATGTTTTATTGCAATCAACTCCTTAAATTATGTTATCTCAGATCTTCCATGTCTCAGACTGCTAATAAATAATAGTAGGCCCCCTATGGTTAAAAATAAAGGCAAAGAAAATGTTTGCAATACTCTACCTGACTGTCATTTGATTATCGTCCTTACATAATAATTTTTTTCAACAGAAGCATGGCCATATTGTTCCAATACTCTACTTTGTTTGTTTATTGGTGTTACAGTGGTCGAAATAATTAGTAATACATTAATGCATGGATCTCAATTCTTCATTATATGATATTGCTTATATTGCAGGTATTCAAGCCGGGAAATATTCGGTCATTTTTATCTCACCAGAGGCATTAAATACTGATGTTTGGAGAGATACCTTACGCTCCACAGAGTTACGGAAAATGGTGTCATTGATCGCTATAGATGAAGCGCACTGTGTCATTCAATGGTAAATAATATATATATTCCATTTAAACCAAAAGTAGCAATTTCGAGATATTGTTCTCCATGCACTTTACCTGGATATATTTATGACAAGTTTTAAATAATGAAAAGTATCGCATCATTGTGTGAAAATTGATGGAATTTTTAGATCTCTTACACATCATGCATTCATATTCGCAGGGGAGAAAGCTTCCGAGAGGACTACTTGAAAATCACATGGCTGCACCCTGTAATGAACAACGCTACAGTATTGTTTTTAACAGCAACTTGCACAGAGCGGATGAAAACTGAAATGCTGAAGCTCTTTTCAGTTCCGACTGTGCATGTAGTAGCTGCTGTGCCAAACAGGTAAACCGTTATGTATAATTTAGTTTTATATCTAAAAAAATAAACAAAACATAATACTAATGTGTTGGTAACTGTTGTTTTAATACTGTTGAATAATAAATTAAAGATCAATAAATAAATTACAGAAAAGAAAAGGTATCCACCTGGTAAACATAAACACATATGAAAAAAAAATAAATCTACCGATATGAAAATAAGTCAATAAATACATCTTTTTTTTACATAAAAAAAATCTGTGCATTTAAACAACTGTGCAATCTCTTTGGTTCTTCAGACGCAATATATTTGTGACGTACAAAAGTCAAAGAGCTATGGACATGGGCGAAGAACTCTCATTCTATATTAATGAGATGAGTGAAAAGGGGAAACATGCCCGCAAATGCATCATTTACACGTAAGTTGATTTTATTTTTTAAACAAATATTAATCTGAACAAGATGCCATAGTGCCCTCATATTGAAAATTGTGTTAAGAAGGCTTTTCCTATCTAAGAAAATAGCATGTGTTGTCTAATTATAATTCTATTAAGTATTTTGGTAACTGTGGATAACACTCCCTTCGCTAGAACAGATTCAGAAAATGTTTCATGTTGGGACCCGTACAGGAATCGTCCCCACAAGGAGTAAATGCTGGTCACCGATGCCACGTAGCTAGAAAGCTAACAATAAAGAAAGTGTTATCCCAAAGTAACGAAAATGCTGTTAATGGTCACTGTGTAAATGACCAAAATAAATATACAATTGTAAAACATATAGCCCTTTATATTACGAACTATAGAAGTACTTGCATATTTTTTATATTTGTTACATGTAGGCGTGTGAATCCGGCCGGTGAAATTTTTGAGGAAATTGTTAACCGATTGAAAGAAAAAGTGTATACCATGGATGGACAGAAAATTCTAGACCTTTTTGTTGCCAGTAGCTCGGAGCAGGCTAAGGCAGACATTTTGGAAACTTTTCCGAAGCTAGATTCCCCAATCAGATGTCTAATAGCATCAATGGCTTTTGGATTGGGAGTCAATATTCCTGATGTGGAACTTGTTATTCATTGGGGAGTGAGTTCTACGGTTCTCAATTATTGGCAAGAGGCCGGGAGGTGTGCTAGAGATGGGAGACAAGGAGAGGCTCTTCTGCTTGCCACACCACGGACTGTTGGAGACTATAGGATGTCTTCTGACTGTATCAGGCTACTACACAAGCAAGTCCAAGAGGAGAACGTATGTGTTCGACTAGCCATCCTGAAATGCCTCTATCTGGAATGCATGGATAGAGAAGAAATAGACAGAGTCTCCAGCAAAGACAGCTGTGATGGACTTTGTCACGATAAGAATCAGTGTAAATGTAAATGGTGCACTTGTTGCAACATTTGTAAGCGGCAATGTGAATGTAGAAATACATGTGTTAGTTCACAGAAGTAAATAAATAACTGGCCATCATTTAAAAAACAAGACGTGAGTGTGAATCACTGAATCACATTGGCGGTACAATTCTCAGTATATGAGGTATCATACAGAGTGGAAATTAGATCAGGATTTAACTCAGAGCCCTTGTTAACTGTATGTGTATATCCAAAATGAACAAATGTGTTTTATGCTGTGTTTTTACTATGATTGGAGGCTGCATAAAACTGAAGCTGTTATCCGTAGGCTAACCGTTACCTCCTCCCCTCCCCTGTAGGCGAGCTGGCGGACGGACTGACAGATCGACAGCGTGGCAACATAATGCCATTTGCTTATTATGCCGATAGAATAATCAACCTGTCTGAAACAGTTTAGCTTATATCTTGATCACCTATCTATGTCAAGGTGCAGGCCTAACTATATATCTGAAAATTAATTTTTCCGTGGAAACCACAAATTTCAATGAATATACACTATTTTCTATATGAATGTAGTTCAGTGAAAGATAAATTCGTATGCAAAATTGTACAGCCCTACGTGAAATGGTTTGGCCTATATGTTGTTCACGTGCTCTATATCCAGGTACATGTATACCTATTTATGCAAATAAATGTAGCCAATGTTGCCATGGAAACCACGAATGTTATGGAAATAAACCTATTTTCAATAGGAACATAGTGCAATGTGAGATAAATGTGTTTGACAAGTTTGAAAGCCCTCTGTGATGCGGATTAGCTTATATCTTCATAACGTGTTCTATATCCAGGTATACCCATTTCTGAAAATGTTGCCATGGAAACCATAAATTTTATCGAAATAACCCCATGTTCGATAGGAACATAGTTCAATTCGTGAAGATTGTTTATGTGAAATATGAAAACCCTATGTGAAGCGGTTCATCTTATATCTTGTTATACGACACAATTCCTTCGGCATATTATGCCGATGGGATAAAACAGTATGTTGAGGTACTGACATAACACACTTATTATGGATAATAACTTCTGGTTTATTATTGTTACAATTATTGAAACATTGCAACCAGAAGTTGTATTCCATAGAGTATTTTATCATGTAAGTAATAATGAGTACTCTAAATCACCTAAAATTTTTACCATCAAATTACTTCTGTGACAGCTATGTAGAGGACTAGGAAATAACATCTGGGAGTCCGATGACAGTTTTGCAGTAAGAAGAAACAGGATTTTTTTTACAGAAAAATATTAATTATTTCTTTACATGCTATAATATTTTCACAACTTGCAAAAAAAAGTAACAATGATTTGTGGTTGAACTTTAAGGTGATTTACAGTATTGCACTTATTAAAGCATGTTATTGTTATGTACAATCATTTAGTGTATATATTATAATGAAGTTTAGCATTAAAAAAACATTTTTCTCCCAAAAAATTGTTAATCTGCTATCGAATTATGTTGATAATGAACGAAATTTTAGGACATTGTTTTCAAATAAAACCACAAGTGATTGACACATATAGTTACAATGGAGATTTAAAAAAGTACACATCTGCAGACTTCACATTTAAAAGTCTGTCTATCGAAAATATGTGTAACGTTATTTATTATATGTATATCGACACAATTCTAAGAAACATTTTTTGGCATGTGAAAAACTCCTCCAAACAAAATTTAAAAAAAAAAATTAAACTGTGGAAGCGTATCGACCACGGTCAAGCTTTGCTCCATAATCCAAAAGCCGGTTCTTAAAGTCCACCGGTCTTTTGATTTTCTGGTGCAGACTTCTGGCATTAAACTCTGGGAAGCTGCGGTGCTTTCTGCGGAGCTGCTTAGCAAACAGATGGTCCCCTTCGTATTCGTCAAGAAAGGCTGCCACCCTCTCTCTCTGTTTATCTCTGCCTCGACCCCATGTCAGCTCATGGCCAGCCACATTCATTGCAAATGTCTTGTCCAGGTTGTGGGCAACCTGGCCGGCAATGTAGCTGCTTCTCTCCGTCTGTATTTGCGTATATGTGCCATGTGCATTCTTCAGATTCCCTGTAATATAATAATGTAACTCTTCCTAAATGATTGACCGCAAAACATCGTTAATGTTCAGTGTACACACACAGATTTACAAAGATCTACATGTGTTGACAAATATTTGAATAACAGAGCAAAAACACATTCGCCGTTGTCAATTGATTTTAGTGAATATGTAAAAAAAACAAAAAACAGTCGACACGTTATCATAATTTATGCACAAACCAAAATTTTGAATATTCATGAAATATATATAATGAACATAAATTTAGGGAAAATGATCATGTACTTGGTAACAATAAATGTGCCCAAATATGATATACATTCATTTCCTCCACATAATGTACACACATTAATCAGGTAGCAGACAAAACATATACCAACTCACTTGAAACTCTATGACGTTTATAGCAATTTTGAAACTGAATTGCGAGAAAACAGCCGCTATCTTAATAATAACACAATGCAGGCTAGTAAAAATGTGATACAATGTTGTTTTAAGAATTAAGATTTATACTTTCCATTTAAAACTCATCCTTAAAGTCATTGTTGAGAAATTCATTATATTTGTCCATGGCAATGTTTTTGCCTGGTACTCCTTGTAAATTGATTGTCCTGTTCCAGGTTAGATCAGCAGCCTGTCTTTCTGACAACCAACCATTTCTTGCTGTTGTACAAAACCAAAACTAATTTATATTTTTTATTTGTAAACCAAATGGTGAATTGATTACAACGAAATTTCTCAACTAGTTTGCAACTTTGTACTATAAGCAAAAAGTAGCTATAAAGTTGGTGATTTCATTTCACTTTAGTATGGAAGTAACGATGACAGATACCATGCTATTCCACAGAATTGTAGCCACAGCCTGTAAGCCAAGTTTCACTTAACAAAATGAATAATGGCGATTAAATAGGCTGCTTGATGGAACTGGTCCACGTACCACAGTTATTACTTGCCAGTGACCATGCAATGGCAAACATTTAGATGTAAGATGCAGTGTCCTCCAAAATCAACAGTATGTAAGCCAGACTACGAGGGAACACCACATACACGTGGATGCATGCACCATGTGACGATACAGAAATCCGATATTATTGTCATACGGTTAAGGTCATACTAATTCTGTGTATTTATTATATTTTATATAGAACAAACTATTCAACTTACCTGCTGTCATTCTGTGACCCAGGGTGAAGTATTTAAAATGATTATGATTCCAGAATTGGATTGAATCATCAAGCCAAAACTCCATTAAAATTCTACCATTCCCAGTGCGGATCGCAGTCTGGCGAAGTCTATCGTTGAGACTCATCCACAACAGCCCGATGGAATACTGGAACACAGCATCACCTTTCTCTGGTTCCTCACTGCAGGATGGGCATATCCATTTGTCTCCTGTAAGTAGAACATCCAGTTGTATACTACCATTATTTATAAACACACATCTATGTCTTAAAATATTAATGGCTACACAGGTTACAAATCTAATGACGTCAGTATAATTTTATACTTTTTATTGTGTGATAACAGATTGATTGTTTTTCTGCTCTCTGAAATCTACAAACAATGTTAGTGATGTAAGAAATGCAGCACATGTGACAATCACAGTATACAAGTGTAAAGTTCATATGCATGTTACTTAACTTGACTGTAGTCGCGGTTCTAGTAAATAATAAATCAGTAGTTGTATATACAAAAGTTGCCGTTAGTGTACAACCAATAGGAACAAAGAAAATAACTTACTTATTCCTGGTAACACATTAAGCCCTACACAGGTTTGATGGAACCAGCGTCCATGTTGGCATCGTTTTGTATTTCCACACTCAATCATGGATGACCCTTCAACATGTTCCTTGCATGTACAAAATCTGCTCCATCCTTCACATTGAGGGGAGCACCACCAGTCTTCATCTGATGGAGGGACCTCTTCATTAATGGTTTGAACACATACAATATGGAATAAACTACCAGATGGACATCTTGGGTTTGAACATGATATGAGTTCTCCAGGAATATCTACAAAAAAACAACAAACACATATGAACCACTGGATGTGATGCAGGAAAGTGCAATATACATATTAAATTACCAATGTTGTCAATATATGTTCATATGCCATACCGCAATACATGTGCGTGCTATTGTTTAGAGCTTCATGTGCCCATAGGCTAGGGCGACACAATCGATTTGTTATGTTGTCTTGCACTGTAAATTTTCACACTTTGTCTTATTGCTCTACATTATGTTTTATGTCCAGTGCTTGTCTTGTATCTTGTCGTTGTGTGTCTCCATTGACGTCAAGGGTCAATGTTTCCCCCATTGTGCTGGCACAACATGATACAAGTGAACCTATGTAAAGCATGGCTTGAAATACCCAAAATACTCAAACAAACAAACCTAATACGTACCTTCTCCACAGCATACATGTGAAGAGCTTTTTCGTGCAAGAACAGGAGCATCCAGCACTTGTTTGACATCCTCATCTGTGGGTTGTAGCCATATAGCATCAATGATTTCCTTTAACACAAAGAGTGAACACAATTTCTACCTAATGGTCTATCGAAATAAATACATTGTGTTTCAGGCTAAATAACATATTAAAAATGCTAAACCATCCCTATTTTCAGGTAATAAGATAAGGTACATTGTATAAAGATAAGTTTGTACATAAACATTTGTCAACAAAGAATGAATGAATGTTACTTCCCTACACAAATTTATTTTTAATAAATGTGCTACAATATTTCAATATTTTTTTTTATCTACAAGCTCACATGATAGTATTATCTCTAGACGAAATCAGATTTTCAACATAACTTAGTGATTATTTGCATTAGTTTGCATGAAAGCAGCTTGATGTCCAGTAATAGTGCTTACATTTGTCGTACTCTCCAAAATCTTTTCCTGGTCATGTTTGTCCATGTCAACAAAGGGCTGGTCTTCATACGATGGCAGTCCAAGTACTTGCATGGCGAAGAGGCAAATGAAACCATCACAAACAACAGACAGCATGGCTTCTACGTGATTAAATGATTCCATAACTTTGGTCTTCACAGAGTTGTGCCCCATAACGGTCTTGATATTTGAAAGTGTACCACGATCCCCCTCACTAAACCCTTTAAAGTAGTTGTCCATGATAATCTACAGAAATAAACAATAATCCTGAATATCTGGGTATGACCACTTGAGAAATTTGATGTAAAAATAATGCTAGGTAGTAACACGCTTTTACAGATTTTCGGTTGGAGTCTTTTGGCAATCAGATGTTTTGGAAATAATTCTTGTTTCAAGACAAATTCTACACTTTCTTGTTTTTAATTCTGTAAATCACCTAAAATCCCTGTCACCTTTTGGCAAGTTGTGAAAGTTTTATAGCATGTAAACAAACAAATTTATGTTATCTTTAAAATCCTGATTTTACCTAACTGCGAAATGTTCATCTTACTCTCAGATATCATATCCAAGTCGTTTACATAGCTTTAAAAGGAGTCATTTTATGGTGGAAACCTTAGGTGATTTAAGGATAATCTTTCTTTTAATGCTAGAGCAAAACTGATGGGATCCCAAATCATAAGTAGATTCAGACATGTTACATTGTAAAAATGATTTCCATTCAATAAAACTGCTTGGCAATAGATATGGACACCACTGATTGTGAAAGTACCTGCATTATGAGGCCACGTTTGTGGAATTCTTGGGCGCTTAATTCCAGACCATGCAACTTTTGAATAGGAGCTCTGTCAGATGCCCGGACCTTCTTAGCGGAAACCATGCGCTCAAAGGCCCCCCCCATCACAGTGTGTGATAATAGCATATGGAGATGTGCCATCGGGATATACTGGTACTTTAGTGCTGAGAAAGTCCATAATTTTGATCGCACCTTCCGTAGTTGAGGGATTTACATCCAGTACACCCATGTTAACCTAGAACACATGTACAATAAAGGTACTTTTTCGTAGCTGTTTTCATTACCACAGTGTACAAGTTTGCCTAGACAGAATCACATGCATACAGGGTTTTTTCCCTAAATACCTTCTGGTGACCTTGACCTTAAACCTACATCACAAAAAAATATATCATTGGATACCCATGAGTAACATATGTACCAAGCTTAAAGATCTGTATTTTGTTTGCAATTAAGAACGCCCCCCACCTTGATTTATGCAGTGTTGTGTTGCAGTATTCCTTCGGGGCTAGTTTTTAACCCGACAACATTTGTTGTACATGTATTTCAGATGATATGAACAAACTAAGGTATGTGTCTCATATAACTTACTATTTCACTTTTTTGGGACATTTCTTTCCAATGCTCGTGTTTAATGAAACCCTCCTGTTTTAACCCCTTAAAAGCAGGCAGGTTTTTGAGGAGAGACTGCCTGATGTGGAAGGAGAGCCATTCACGGAGTTCTGTGTTATGTTCTTCACTTGGCAGGAACTTCTCGATAGGAATGTCTAAAGCCTTAACTCCGGTATTGTCATCTGACATGTGCTCTGTTCTTACTCTGTTTTTGGCTGAATAGCAAAGAGCCCACATCATCTGACTCACATTATTGTCGGAAGTCTGTTGCCGTGCGGTAACACCAATCTGGGTGTTATCCCAACAGAAAGTGTATCCCAAAGAATCTTCAACTGTGGCTAAAATAAGCATAAAAAAGAAAAACTTCACTTAATGTTATGAAGTACTTACATTAATTAACAGAATTGTTTTGTGTTACATTGCTCTGTAAATTGGCACAGTTTGTCTTTTTTCGTATGTGCTTGTTTCGTATCTTGTCATTGTTAGTTTCGTTCTTCTATTGGGCTGGTACACCGTCATATGAGTGGACTGACCGTAAGTACGGTGTAAAACCACAATCAAACAGACAAACAAAACAAAACAATTTTGTGTGTGTGGGGGGGGGGGGGGTGTTATTTGCTGGTGTCACATTGAGTAGAACAAGGGGATTAAAGAAATAATGTACCTGCCTGACCCTCCTCATCTGCATCAAATGCAAGGCGTCTCCTTGGTTTCATTCCTTCCCCACTATGAAGATAATGCTTAAACACAAAAACATAATGTGACTTAATTAAGATTCTGGATGATGCTATTTGAGCGGGTGGATGGAGAGAGATTCCTGTCACCCTGGTGCTGAGAGCTCTTAGGGCTGAGGGGCAACATGACGCTGATCTGATGTGACGTCTACCACTGCTTATTTGCACATCTAGTCTTATTGCATCATGACATATGTCCTGTGCTTGTCTTGTATATTGTCATTGTTTTTTGCCATTGGCGTTGTAGGTTGTTTGCTTCACCCATTGGGTTGGCATGCGTCATATGAGTCATATGAGTGAAATAGCGGTACGCATAAAACTCCAAAACAAACCAGCCATGGTGTAAGACACATTTTTAAAGGCTAGTACATGACATGCATTCTATTCTATCAATTGAGCGGGCGGTTGGGAGGGAGCTCTTAAACTCAATCAAACAAAGTCCAAACAAACAAATACTATTCTATTGACAATAAAGTTATACGAATATTCACATAAATAGACACAATGCACACAAATTCTCCCATATATGTTGTTTATGTTTTTCCTCAATTTATGGAAAATTACCAAAGAGATATACCGTAATATGTCAAGATAATTATTATATCTTCTGAGGTCTTTTTCTGGGCCAAACATTAAGACTTAACACTTTATTTTTCATGTGTTTTGGGCGTATTTATAGTAGTATAGGATTCTTACATTATTCCTAAAATCTATGGTGTCATGTAATACTCACAATTTTATCGATTATCCCATTGGTAGATTTATTTTATAAAATGTATTAAAATATAAATGGGTCGAACATGAAGGACATACTTCAAGCTGAGTTTTCATCTCTGTTATTTGTTGTTTGTATTCATTGATAAATTTATCAACTCTACTTCTTGTGCCCTTCGGACCAGCAGTCAAGTGCAATTTGCAGAATGTCGTCAGCAACTGTAATCAAGATAATTTAAAAGTTAAAACATTACGAAAATTAGTGTTTAAACACCGAATGCAAAAGCAGATAATGTATAAAGCATACCGGGTACATGAACTCTATGATCAGACTACAAACTTAGGCTGTATATTATGGATTGGTATCTAATTGTTGTTTTTTTGTTTTGTTTTTACATTTTGTTTTTAAAACAATTGCACATACCTTTTGTGGAGAACCACATCTATACATCTCAAGAGAGATAATGTTCTGCAAGAGTCGGCAAACATTAGTTTTCCTCACATTCAAAATGATGGCTAATAGAAGACCAAGTGTGGGTAGGAGCTTAACTGGTAATCTAAAAATGTGAATACAAATAAAATTTCCTGATTTTTTTTTTCTTAAATGTTATAGCAAATAAAAAAGTAAATTTGCGAATTATAACTAGGGGTTCTGGCTGCTTTACATTTTAAATCATATTACTTTTCAGGGTACTACTCGCCAAACACAAAGTGTCATTCCAAAATTCAAGTTTGTGCCAAAATAACCTGGCTTGTGCATGTATGCCTATTAGTGTTGGATAATTAATAAATATGTTATTAAGAAAAAAGACGTTGTTTTATGTGAGTTTTTTCTCGTTCATGTATGTGCCACTAACATAAAAATAAACATATAATACTCATAATCGGAACGATTTCAAAAGAGTGAATGACCTAAAGACTCAGAACCCCTAATAAAATATTAATAATAATCGGAACGATTTCAAAAGGGTTTCTGGCCATTCGGCTGACCCCCTAATTATTATATTTATGAAAAAATAATCAGTGTACATTACTTATATCCATGTTTTGGTTAATCATGATTTTGAACACTCACACTGACTGGGCTGATCGTCTAAGAAGACTACTCAACACGTTTATTGTTGTCGGGCAGGTATCCTGGAATTGGCTAAGGCAGATATCGTGAGGTCTTGGCTAAGCATACAGTCATCTAACACCTCCTCTGTTCTGTTCCTAAAACCCTTCCACCCCATCATTGTTATTACTGCTGGCCTGTATCTTCCAAGCCGAATGTTTTTTACAGCGGGGGAAACATTGCTTCTAGAGATTGACGCCTGTGTAAAGTAATTTAATGAGTAAGTATATAAGCAGCTGCAGATCTATACTTTTTAAAGGAACAACACCAGTGGCGTAGCTAGGGGTTGGAATGAAATATAACTATATATAATTCGCCTTTCTGATTTTATATTTTTTGTCTTCAGTTCAAAACCTATATTTAATTTTGCACGAAATAATGTTATTAGGAACTATATAGCGCAGATC
>JAUELC010016091.1:0-10125 GCA_031471745.1 Cryptochiton stelleri
GAATTAAACACTTGTCCTATGCTATTATCATTGTTCCTTATAAAATAGTTAAATTTAGACTTAATTTCATAATGGTTTTGAAGCGCTGCACTTAAGGAATTTATTGTTCTCACTGTAGTAAATAACAAAAAAATAAAAAAAAACATTCGTGTTAAATGATTTTTTGATTTTATCAATTATTTTTGTATTTCTCCATACACCCTACAAAGAGAAGAGTTTTGTTCGATATTTAGACTCAAATGGAGATTTAACATTGGGTGTTTCTGATATATGCTGTTTCAATTTTTGGGGGGGGGGACAAATTTCCCCCCTAGAGCAATGAAACTTTGCAGATAAGTAGAGAAAATTATCTGCAATATATACAGTTTAAATTATAAAAATCAGCTTAATAGTTTTGATTTTATATAAAAAAAACAATTGTATTTGTACAGTCAGAGTCAGGCCTAGAACATGTAGAACGCGTAGAAGTTGTTGACAGCACTGCTTCCACATTATCTGGTTCCTCGATTTGATCCCGTTTCTGTCTTTTGAAACCAAACTTTAAGAGACATTTTGGTATTCATAATTGACGGTCGGACTACCAGCAGCGAGCTGTAAAATTTTAGCGCAAGGTAGATAATCTAGGAAAAAAATAATTTTACTTGGTAGTTTGTTGTTTGTTGGGTACTGAGTGCAGATATAATGAAATGATCCGCATTGTTTATCATACAATTCGAACACATAAGAATAGAATTGATATTTATAAAGGCGATAAATGACGAAAAGCTGTCAAATACATTCTGTTCGTTGATGCATGGGTTATCTCCCTTTATTATTGTTGATCAGATGGCGCCAATACGCCATGATGTTAAATATTCATGAGGTCAGTCAAAAATGCAATACAACAACAGCGAAGGTTTATAGGGAAACTGATGGAGTGTATTGGGTAGTTCTGAGTGGGAAGGGCTTCGGGTTTTTCTCGATTTTTAAGTACTTGTCCTGCGACTGGTTGCCCAACTCAAATTTTGCTTGTCTGGGACAACCGTTAATTCTGAGCCCTGGCTAATGGATGATGGTACATGCTATAGCATAAAATCTAGTCTTAACCTCAAATATTTACTGATTTTTACAGCATGGACGAGAGTACAACGAATCTCCAGCCAGGAAGCTGTCCCAGTCATTTCACTTAGATATTGTGGGTGGTAAACCAATCACTGCCAAACAGACTATGCTGGGGACGATAGGCGGAGTGGTGGCCTCACACGCACCACTCAAGAGGAGTGAAGACTCTCAATTCAAGGCTTTTATCTGTGCTGCTTTGAAGTAAGATGATTTTATATTGTTTAGAAAATAACTTGAAAGTATCATTACTAATTAAGATCAACAAAATTAGTGTGTTTACAGCAAATGTAGTGTCATGATGTGAGTTATTACTACACCAATAAGATATAGGTATCTATATCATCCGAAGTACGGCGTAAAACCCCAATCAAACGAACAAGTCTATATCATCTTTCACCCCACCAATAACATATATGCATCTATATCACCCCTATCAGTTAATAATAAAGTGAGATAAAAACAGATATAATGTGTGTTTATTTGCTGATATTTCATTGTCAAAGTATGTCTGTGAAGAGTTACCAATTTGGTGTCTTCAAATAATGAAAACGTTTTCCTTTGTTCCTAAATGGTTGATACAAAATATTAACAATATGCTTATTATGCTTGTTATGGTTTTTCACAGTGAACGTAAGCTGGTCACTTGGCTTCGACTACTGTACAGGACACAATCTATTGTAGACACATATTATCAGGATTGGAGCTATGTCGCTAGAACAGGTATGATAGCACACATTATTATTATTATTGATTGGAGGTAGGTTGCTAGAACAGGTATGATAGCACACATTATTATTATTGATTGGAGCTATGTTGCTAGAACAGGTATGATAGCACACATTATTATTATTGATTGGAGCTATGTTGCTAGAACAGGTATGCTAGCACACATTATTATTGTGCTTAATACAGTAACAATTTGAAACTTGCTTTTCTCTTGGCTAATCATACATGTTAAGTTGCTGTACTCTATATTAATTGGCCTCTGATTACTGGGACATCTGATTAAGCCTTTTATTTAAAAAATGCACATATGCTATAGTTTAATAACTTTTATAAAGTTAAACACTTGTTAGATGCTTAGATTGGAGAGGATGTTCAGCATTTAAAAGTTGAAAAATGATGTAAAGAATGTGAAAGTTGTTGTTTTATTAGTATTTGCACTAATTGTAATGTTATCTGTTGTAGGATTTGAAGACACCTTCAAGACACTGGACCGACTGAACTCTGTGACCTTTAAACTACCTGCAGATTTGGCTGTCAGACAATTTAGTAACATAAAAGATGCCTTCTAATACTATATGTTAATTCAAAGTCCGCTATCTCCATTCAATACTATATGTTAATTCATACTCCATTCCTGGCTGACAACCATGGAAGGGTTTTGGCTTTAATTTAGTTCCATCAATTAATGTGTAAAGAAATATATTTTCTTAGCTCTGTCATGATTCCAACTTAAAACTTTAACTCTGCAGATTTTCATTAAGTTGTGAAGTGTAACAAATTTCATTTAATTTTTGAAGATTTTGTGTTTATAAGAGTGCAAGAAATTTGTCTCTCTCGTCAGTTATAAAAATATAGGAGATCAGCATTTGGCCAAAAACATCACTGGCAATTTCCCAGTAGGTATGTGATAAGCAATTGATTTGTACTTAATATTTATGCTCAATAATGAGCAATAATGTACTTAGGTTGAGATTTTCCCCAAGTTAGACATTATAGTTTTGAATAAGTTGCAGTTCCAATGGTACATATATGTCTTGTACAGAACATAGGGTAGTGTTATTCCAAATAAATAAAACGTAATATTTTGCTTTACATTTCAGCACTTTATTTTGCCAACATCAATTTTTGAAATTTTCCAAACTTGATCAACTCCAAAATCAATCCTTGGTAATGGGAAGCATTATTTATAATTGACTTTGGGCTTCAACAGTCTTCTTCATTACATATTGATGAATCTTATTTAACGATTTTTTGTGCGCTTTTAATCAAACTCCTATATGAATTTTTGTTTATGGTGAAGTACACTACATTATTGAACTGGACACAACTAGTCATTGAAATATATGATATGAAACGTATGTGTGCATCTCTCACAGTTTAGCTTATATATATATAGATGTAGCTGAATTGTCTGAAATATATGTAGATAATAATGAATCTACATGCTCCCACTTTATGTCAGACTCAATTATAGACACCCCTGAAAGAAAATGAAAAATTTCTCACGAACAAAAATTGAACGGTTTAAAATTTCTCCCCAAAGTCTACTTAAGACCAATTCATTATTTTCCAAATTTCTCCAGATACAGGATTTCACTCAATTTATGGTTGTATGGTTGCATGTTTTTCCAGGGGTGATTAAAGATGCTTAGTTATTGTCATTACTCAATTATTGTTTTTGTTGTATAACAATATCTATATGATATCCCAAAGACACCTCAGTAATAGTTGTTTTGATGAGGTCTAATGGCAGCTTGGGTATCTTCTTACAATTATCATAATGTTAACAGTAGAATAGGACCCCTCTGTGTGCAATATTATTTATATGCTTTTTACATATGGGCTAGTCTCATACTTTTTGTTCCTTAAATTTGTTTAAAGCTCAGATTATGTACGATTTGGTCTACAGGACTTACAAGTGTAGGCCTGGCTATGATGTATTGATAAGTGCTCTTATCAGTTCCATGTCCTGTATATATGTAAAAGATGATTAAACAATATGGTCTTATTACTTATAACCTATGTTTTACTGGCACAGCGATACCTGTGTGTAGCCCCCTGTCATATGACCAACATTGTGTACTTGGGGCTCATTTCCTTACAACAGGCAAATAGGGTATCAGGGTGGCTGCTCAGTCTACCAGTATTTTGTTTCCACCATAACTAATTTATTGTATGAATTAAAACTAAAAATTAAAAAGTCCTATAAAGTAAGTAGCAAGTGCTTTTATTTATATGAAATTTGTCTGTGAACATAAATTTATACTATTCTAGACCAATTTCAACCACACTGTTCAGATAACAGTTAAACCTACAATAACCATTTGAGCATCGTGTGTAGCGCTGCTTGTTATTTAACCTTGTCTTACTTTTGTGGGTTTTAATAGTTGTCAGTGTGGTCCTACACTTGAAAGCCCTTATATTATGGGTGGGAGTTTCCACTGCCCTGGTGCTCTCTGAGCTAAAGGGCAACAAGAAGCTGATTTGCACTGGTGTCGTGCACTGTTAATTTTAACACTGTCGTATTATAACACCCTGTTTTGTGTCCTGTACTTATTTTTTGTACCTTGTCATTGTTTTCTGTAACTTGTCAGTGACGTTGATAGTGATTTCCATCACCCATCGGGCTGGCATGCTGTCATATGAGTAATAACTTTCACTATGATGAAAAAAACCCCAATCAAACAAACAAACCTTAGATTATGACCAAGCAATTAATTTCTAGACATTAGTGATCTAATAGGGCAGTACTTCCAGATTCCACACTTGCCAAATTATGTTTAAGATGCATAGAGAGAAACTCGTAAGAAAATAAATCGTTATTCAGCTATATGGGTTAACTTGAATGTTATTATATATTAATAACTGTTTTAAAGAACTGGTTTATCAACTCAAAGCAGAATTTAATCTTTCTTAGATGTTTATTTGCCATATGTTGTTGAAATAAGTTTACTTTAAAGATGCATGTATCTGTGTAATATATATATATATATATATTTTTTATAAATGAAGAGAGAAAAATTTGCTTGCCTCCTTATATATAGGCCCCTATAGCCCTACTTAATAAGTGTAAAGAAGGAAAAAAAATTGCATACTTGGACCGTGGATCGAACCCGGGACCTTTGTCTAGCAGGGCCTTCAACATATATATTATAGGTTTCCATAATGGCTTAATAAATATAGGCCGTTAGACGAAGAAAATCCCAGGTTCCCAGTCAAATATATTTGGAGCGTCATTATGTGTGCCCGGGAACGAGGAGTGTTAAAAGCCAGCTTTGTAACCCCGCCACTGGGCGGTTACATAACATTACGTAAGCGAAAAGCTGCCTCACGCAGTTAACAGCTCTCCTTATATGAACAATGGGGCGTGGATCGACTGTAACACCCCTCAGTGTGCATAGCTTTACCTACAGAAATTAAGAACGAGAACGACAAACAAAGCGTACTTTAGACCCTGAAAACCAGTTGCCTGAAGTCTGCATTGATGTCAACTGCAAAATTGATAATGCGTTAAAGATCTAGGTCAAATTCCTTGACCCACTTATATCAATGTATGAATCGAGGTGGGCGGGAATTAATGTCTTGACTACGTGTTTTCATTGGGCCGCGGTGTGAGAATGACAGCTCGACTGACAGTCACTGATTAATTAGGTTACTCCGCCTGCTTGCAGTCCAGTGGTAAAGATGGCGGCCAGGTCTTTCAACAAGGGTGAACGCGACTGGCTGTAGAAGAGCTAGTTTTACGGCAGCAACCGCTTCGCTTTACAACCATCAATCTACCTCATATATTGCTATGGTTTGTGGTGACTCTAATCCAGTCAACTCTCAGGGAATTTTCCGTACAAAGTCACCATTGAGGGTTTCCATGTCTGTCAGACGGAGCGGTTGGGTTCGAGCCAGCCCAGCTCAACACTCTTTCATAATGGCATTCCTTCGAACATCGAGGCTGGCCCGGCGGATTTTCCAAGTGGCGTAAAACTCTCCCCTACCTCATGTATTTCCACGCTCATGGCAGCCTACTCGGATTCGGTCGGCGATCAACTCTCCTGCTTCGTGTGCCAGAAGCGTTTCACAGACCCAAGGTTATTACCATGTTTGCACACATTCTGTAGAAACTGCCTGGCCGGCCTAGCGAGCCGGTCAGGCCCCGGGAAGGGAGGTTATCTAAAATGCCCGTCCTGTCACACGCCTGTCCCTCTAACACCGGCGGGAGTAGACAATTTACCATCGAACATGTTCATCAGCAATATTTTGGACGTTGTCGTATCTCAGGAGGACGACCTTGACGACGTGGACAGTGTCGGACACTCCAGTCGAGGTCAGGTCACTCGCTGGTGTAATTCGTGTGATGAGGGAAGCGAGGCCACCTCACTCTGTCAAAACTGCAGCGAATACTTATGTAGTAATTGTGTGCGGGCACACCAGAGAGTTAGCCTTACTAAAGACCATCATATTGAGCCCCTGCGGCCGTCCCCCCAGTCCACTGGTAACGGATTACATCGAGGCATCGCCCCCTCCCCTAACCTTTCTTCGCCCATACAATACCTTTCACTGTCGGATCGAGCGCCCAGTTATTGTGACCGTCATGAACACGAAGTTCTCAGGCTTTATTGTGACACTTGCTCGCAACCTATCTGCAGAGACTGTACTATTGTAGACCATATTGGACACAGTTTTATCTATATACAAGATGCCATTGACAACTGTAAGACTGTTACGATGAAATTGTTGGCAGACGCCAATGCTGGGATGAAAGCTTTGGAGGAGAGTTTACAGCTAAGCCAGACGATGAGTCGAGAGGTAGAGGATAGATCAGAGGCGGTCGCCACAGATATTAGAACCAGCATACGGAGATATATCACAGCCCTCGAAGAAAGGGAAAGGGATTTACTAAGAAGGGTTGAAAAAATCAGACAGGTGAAATCTAAATCACTGCATTTGCAAAGCGAGGATTTACGCGATGGTCTGGCAGCACTGACAAGAACTGTGTCTCAAGTGGAGGCTGTTTTACACACTGGGTCTGACGTTGATATTCTGCAGACCAAGGCGCGAATGGTGACAGGAATACAGCAGATGAGGCGGTTAAGAGGCCACCTCCAACCTCATGAGGACGATAACATTCAGTTCACATCCCCGGACTCTTCCTTGTTTAATGCCATTTCTAAAATCGGTTACATCAGTAGTAGTGCTTATGCCCCCCATTGTCTTATCACTGGAGACGTTGTCAAAAGAGCTCTTAAAGGAAAAGTGGACACATTCACAATTCATTCGCGAGATCACCATGGTGAAGCACGGGTTGTTGGGGGAGACCCAGTGGAAGTTATAATTCAAAGCCCGGACGGATCCCTATTCCGGAATGACGTCATCGATCTACAGAATGGTACATACTCTGTCACGTATCAGCCTCAAAACGAAGGACAGTATATTATATCAGTGACAATACGAGGTAAACATATTCACGATAGCCCTTTAACTGTGGATGTAAGGAGTGGGAGGAATTACGCCACGGTAGGGCGCATGTTATTACAGTTTGGGGGAGAGGGTGAGGAACATGGCCGGCTATGTCGACCATGGGGAATCTGCTGTGACAGAGATGGTTTTATTATCGTCGCCGATAGATCAAACAATCGTATACAAGTGTTCAGCCCAGACGGTACTTTTCACCACAAGTTTGGAGGGCCCGGGCCATTGACTGGCGAGTTTGATCGGCCTGCAGGGGTCGCGACTAACACTCAAGGTCATATTGTTGTTGCTGATAAAGATAACCACCGAATACAAGTGTTTACGTTCGACGGTACATTTATTCTGAAATTTGGCGAGAAAGGGAATAAAAACGGCCAGTTTAACTATCCCTGGGATGTGTGTGTGAATTCTGATGGTAAAATATTAGTGTCCGACACTCGCAATCATCGTGTGCAGCTATTTTCACGAGATGGTCAGTTCCTTAACAAATACGGGTTTGAGGGAGCTTTGTGGAAGCACTTCGATTCGCCACGTGGTGTGTGCTTCACCAATGACGGTTATATGATCGTCACTGATTTCAACAATCATCGTCTCCTTGTAATCCATCCCGACTTCCAATCAGCTCGCTTCCTGGGGGCCGAGGGGTCTGCTAACGGCCAGTTTCTCAGACCTCAAGGGGTCGCCATGGACCCGGAAGGAAATATAATCGTGGCCGATTCACGTAACCATCGAATACAAGTGTTTCTACCTAATGGTAATTTTCTGTGTAAGTTTGGCACCCCTGGTAGTGGTCCGGGTCAACTAGATCGGCCCTCGGGCCTCTGTGTGTCCCCAGATGGATTGATAATTGTGGTGGATTTCGGCAACAATCGTGTTCAGATATTTTAGCTGCCACAAGTAAAACCTCGTGCCCCGGATTGTGGGCTCTGTACAGAGATAAGAGGAAATCCATTTTCTTGTGGTTGCATGTTGCTGTTGTTGTTACGTGCTCAGGTATTGACCTCAATGTTTAATCACAGTCTCAGGCTCTATTATATATAAGATTTTTGGCTCAGGGACCCATTTGCATATAGTATTCATTTGTGCAGATTATTTCCTTACACACGTTGAGATATTAAAAAAAAATACCTGTATAGCTATACATAGCGTACATAGTTCATAATCTGCACCACGTTAAACGCCCATTAATACACATAAGTATGAGAAAGAGTTCGTCACATCCAGCTGTATTGAAATACAGCTGTGGAAAGAAAAAGGCTATTAAAATCGTTTTAAGTTCATGATAGACCGAATTGATTTACTATAAAAACAAAAGTCATTATTGGTTGTTTTATTTAAATGTATCAACATCAAAATATTTTATGAAACTTCTTAACTTTTCATTGAACATTATTATAGAATGCTTATAAAGTAAGACTTGCCTGATTGTCATGGGGGCAACTTCTCTATTAACATGGGCAATATAGTTACCATGGAGCTCAGAGCAAGATGAATTTTGAAGTTCATATTTTCCCAACTCTAAATATGTTGTCGAATTTGTAGTCAACGTTTATAAAACGAAGATAAAAACAATCCTTACCCATACTGGGATAATGTAGATTCTGTTATACATAGCCAGGTTTGGATTATATTCTGGTTTCTTTCAGACCATATAAAATTACAGCTTGAGTTGAGCTGATACTGAACTGTGCATGGATAAACACCATATACAATTACAGCTTGAGTTGAGCTGATACTGAACTATACATGGATATACACCATATATAAATAAAAGCTTGAATTGAGCTGATGCTGAAATCTACATGGATATACGCAGACAAGATTATTGGATTAGTCCAAGCTATAATCATTTAGTGCTATACATTTTTAACACCAGTATCTTTATTTAATAACTAACTCCAATAAAAAAAACAACAATGAAATGAATTTCATTAGCATTGTGCAAACAAGAGATAAATCATATTTTAAAAAAGTAGGATCTATACTTACTCATGTTTATTTTCAACTTGAAAAATTATAATTAAATTTAAAACATAATCTATATAATATGATTGCTGAAAGTGTTTTGCTAATTTTTCGGACTTAACGAAAATGACGAGAAAATGAAAAAACATAAACTTCAATTATTTATACTGGAATACGCTTTTATGGATTGTGGATTTCATGGTTATTTATAAATACCACTTAAAGAAGTTCGTTATTGAAAATATGCAGTAATATTGAACTAATTGTTTATCCACATAATCCACTAGAAGAAGTCAACTTATTCCAAATCTAGTTAATTAAAACCTTCAGCAATTGTCCGTATTAAAAATTATTCAGAAATAAGCATCGAATGATAAGAACCCTTAAACAAAAGGGTGTAAATTGAATAAAATTGTCTGAAAGCAACATTTCAGAAATTAATATTGGCAAACATAATAATAGAATAATATAACATAATAGAAGTTATTTTCTAAACGAAACAATATAATTAACGTTTTTTATTGTTTGTCAGATCTTTTTGACTTGCTTTTTTCTGTCTTTTATTCCATATTTGAGAAGGATTTTTATATTTTATTTAGTTTTGACCAGACAAAATTCGGAACTATTACTAAAAAATAAAATACCATTTATATCGTATACAATATGTACACTGGTAATTCTGAAAAAATTCAAACTGAATTTGGGAATTGTTTTTATCTGCTTTGAAATGAATCCACGGACTGTATTATTATTTCTTAAGAACGGTTCACACAAGTTGTTCAATCAAATGTCTGTGTTTAGCGCTTTCTCTTTTTCTCAAAATATTTAAATAGTGTAACATATATACATATATATTAGACAAAACTGTTA